>JANIWX010000052.1:0-72695 GCA_030705205.1 Huiozyma sinensis
CCCGCCGTGGTAGCAGGCTTGACTGAGACACCCGAACCAGCAGACGCAACCTTGGGTGTCGGTGGAATACCGTTTGACCCCCGCGTAGTCGTTGTTGCAGATGCAGCTTTAGAAGAAGGAATTTTTGTCGCCGGTTTGCCGCCAGTTTCTGTATTCCCACTTCCGTTTGGATGGGCCGGCTGTTCCGCAGCATTGGCACCATTACCCAAATGTTGACTGCTATGGGCTGGATTGCTTGCCGGCTTTGTCTCCTGGGGTTCACAGCCCGCTGTACACGTAGAAACGATAGTAGTCGTGTGCAACTCACCCTTTATGTTCGCTGGGGTGGAACCAACAGGGAACGTTGTGCGTGTGGCAACAATTTCGCCATTGGTATCGCTGGTAGTGTAGTCGCACACGACAACAGTGGATGTCACTTTGGCGTACTCGAGGGTGGTTTCTGTAGTTGTCTTGAACAGTGCGTCTGTTTGCGATCTTTCGGTTGGTTTCCCTGTTTCTGTTGCCGACTTAATCGCCTCTGTTCCTGTTCTTGATCTCTCTGTAGGGTGTTCCGTTTGCGTCTCTTCCGTGGAAGTGGTTCTTCTCACTGACGATGTCGCCGAAACAGTGCTGTTACTGTACCCAGGGTTGCTCGATCTGTGTCCGGACTCAATTGAACTGCGTGAGGCGGAGACACTACCTGACTGGATCCCTGTATTAGATGAGCCAACCGAAGAACGCTGGGACATGGAAGAAGGAGCAGTTGAAGGATTGGTCAAAGATTTGCTCACATCAGATACCGAGGACAAAAGGGAATCCGAGGACCAATGGACAGAGGACAGAGCCGAGCCACTGCTCAATGAGGCCCGGGAGGAACCCGATACTGAAGGAGTAGCACTAGAACTGCTCCCCGTAGAGGAGTGTGACGAAAGAGTAGTTGACACACTCCCACTGGATGAGTGTAGTCTCGACGATGCAACACTGCTGCTCACCAGCGAGGTGCGCGATGAGTGGGACACAGAAGAACTCACACTGGAGGAGCGGTGGCTTGATGGATTTGCACTGATAGAAGTCGAAAAGGTCGTTGAGTACACAGTGCTTCCAAAGCCACAAGTTCCGTTCACCTCATTTCTGGAGTAGGATGTGATGTATTCTATAGCGAGTGTACCGCTCAGTACTTCGGTGGTGGTTATCGGATCTGGGATGGGAGAGAAAGGTCCATTGAACTGCAATCCAGGGTATGAGAATGATATCCCTCCATAACTAAAGGTAAACATTTTCTGGTTCAAGTTGCAGTTAGTAACGAGCTTATCCAGGTCCGCTATTGTAAGGGTTACGCCAGTCCCTTCGACAAGTACATTTCCATCTTGTACTGTTGAATTCAAATTGAGTAATGAGGAGCCATAAAAAAGTATCATGGAACTGCTTAGTCCATGCACGGAAGCACTGGAACTTTCAGGAGGAAATGAGAGTAAAAGCGAGTCTTTCAAGAGGATATTCTGACTTTCTGGATATTGTGAAGAAATGAGGCTTAATACACCGTTCATTGCTTCTATTGTTCCAGATCCTTGCAGCTCCCCCTGAACCGAGAACATTTGTTGACCATTAACATCCACCGTTGTCGAGTTAAATATTGGTGAAACGCCATTCAAACTTATGAGTCCATCGTTCACAACTGGGACGCCGGGTGAACTGCTAATTTGAAACCCCGTTAATCCAAATTTACCACGGTTTTCAACATAGATTTCGCCCTTGTTCATGAAACTTTGTGAAATCTGCATCCTGCACCCTGTATCAGAATACGCTTCTTCATTCCCTATTAGGTACAGGTGCCCTGAGTTGAAAAAGGTGTTGCAATCCAAATCTGGAACTTCCGAGAAATAGAACTCTGCTGTACCAGTAATGTTGAGAGACGAGGCAGTACCGAATAACGAAGTGCCACAACTGTCCGTGTCATATACAAAATTACCGTAGACGTTCAAGTCATTCTTGAACGTATAGCATCCGCTTGACAGGGTTAAACTGCCACCCTTCTCGACGGTCACGTCACCGTTAAATGTGTGATCTCCGCTCAACGTAATGTTATCAGTGACAACCAGTCCATCGTGTACTGTCTGTGCGAGAATTGTATGCAACAAAGAAACTGTTGCCAGTAGCACTATTCTGAAGTTTCCGAGCATCTTGGAGGTATGGTCCGTTGGTATTTCGACATGCGATGGAGAGCGACACGTATCATATTCCCCTGTTTATATAAGAACTGAGAAAGGCTATCCCGCCCCACCCGAACTACCTCATCCCATGGAATCATACGATTTGTTAAGCTCCCCACGGCCACCTCCCGACATCGCCCGACCTCGCCCTCCCTGCAGGAAACTACTGCTGCTGCAAACCGAAAAGGGAAAAACATACCTCTCTCGGGCGGAAATTTATTCGTATCTGTCCCAAAAGGGAAATATAGTCCCGTTCGGGAAATATACGACATTTTTGGTTTCCTGTCAGTGAAACGGCTGAGGACCCGGAAGAAACAGCTGATGTGGCTGGAGTTGCCCCGGAACTACCTCGAGTGATGAACTAGGTGTTGGGTCTCTGTCCTATCGAGCTCTCTAATTCCCCGGCGTGCATTGCTCTATCACTTCTAAAGTCTGGTTCGTTTTATTGTTTGACAAACCGTGGGTTTAGATATCTCAGACTCCCGGAAGTGGAATTCGGAGATTTTGGTCACGGAACAGATTCTTTCCAGAATGGGAAGCGGCATCAAAATAGGCCTGTATGGATAAATTGGGAACTCCCTTTGGGAATGGGCCCATAACCCGTTACCCTATGAAATACAGTACTATGAATTATCAAAGTCTTGTGAGAGCACCATCTCGCGACATGTGGAGGATCCGTTTTCCGGAACGTATATAAACCGCAATGTATCTGCACGGACATCTTTCAAGACCGTCTCTGAATCCAGGACCCAACGAACAAAACCAGACTTATTCAAGCAAGCACAACTGATATAACTCGTATGACTACGTATACAGAGTAAATAAGAATATCTTTACACAATTTATTCAATCACAACCTACTTTAGCTCTTGCAGAAAAGACGAAAGTCCCCTTTGTTCAGATGTTGCCCAGTAAGAGAGCTGCAAAAACAGCAGTCCAAGATAGGCTAGGTTTGAAGACAGACCCACTCCCACCGTAGACTGAAACACCCGCCATGGTAACAGGCTTGGCTGAGACACCCGAACCGGCAGACACAACCTTGGGTGTTGGTGGAAAACCGTTTGACCCCCGCGTACTCGTTGTTGCAGGTGTGTTTCTGGGAGCAGAGATGCTCGTCGCCGGTTTGCCGCCGATTCCCATATTCCCACTTCCATTTGGATGGACCGACTGTTCAGCAGCATTGGCACCATCACCCAAATGTTGACTGCTATGAACTGGATTACTTGTCTGGGTTCCACAGCCCTCAGTGCATGTAGAAACAATGGTAGTGGTGTGCAACTCACCCTTCATGTTCGCTGGGGTGGAACCAACAGGGAACGTTGTGCGTGTGGCAACAATTTCACCATTGGTATCGCTGGTGGTGTAGTCGCACACGACAACAGTGGATGTCACTTTGGTGTACTCGAGGGTAGTTTCCGTGGTCGTTTTATGCGGGGTGTCTGTTTGGGATCTTTCGGTTAGTCCTTCTGTGCCCGCTGTCGACATGACCAAGCTTCCTGTCCTAGATTTGTCCGTGGGGTGTTCAACTGCAGTTGTCGACTTGGACACCTCTGTTCCTGTTCTTGACTTCTCAGCGGGGTGTTCAGTTTGGGTCTCCTCCGTGGAAATGGTTCTTCTAGCCGATGACGTCACAGAAACAGTGCTGTTACTGTACCCAGAGTTGATCGATCTGCGTCCCGACTCGGTGGAACTGGAGGTGGAAAAGGTGCTACCTGACAAGGGCACTGAACTAGACAGTCCGACCGAAGAGCGTTGGGGCAAGGAAGAGGGAGTAGATGAAGGGTTGGTCAAAGATTTGCTCACATCAGATACCGAGGACAAAAGGGAATCCGACGACCAGTGGACAGAGGACAGAGCCGAGCCACTGCTCAATGAGGCCCGGGAGGAACCCGATACCGATGGAGTAGCACTTGAACTGCTCCCCGTAGAGGGGCGTGACGAAGGAGTAGTTGACACACTCCCACTGGATGAGTGGAGTCTCGACGATGCAACACTGCTGCTCACCAGCGAGGTGCGGGATGAATGGGACACAGACGAACTCACACTGGAGGAACGGTGGCTTGATGGATTTGCACTGATAGAAGTCGAAAAGGTCGTCGAGTACACAGTGCTCCCAAAACCACAAGTCCCGTTCTCCTCTATTCTTGAGTAGGAAGTGACGTATTTTACTGTCATTGTACCACCTAGCACTTCTGTCGTGGTTATCGGCTCTGGCACAGGAGAGAAGGGACCTTTGAATCGCAATGCAGGGTATATTCTATTTGTTGCTTCATAGGTAATATTATCCTGTATTAAGTCGCAAGACGTAACTAAATTATCCAGATCCGTTATAGAAAATGTGTTACCGCCGATTCCGGCGTACACTTTTCCACTTTGCACAGTTGGGGTGAACTCCAAAGGTGGCGGAAGTCCAAAAAAGATTATCGAACTGCTTAAGCCATGCACGCCAACATTAGAATCCCCAAACGGGTATGCAAAGAGAGCTGAATCTTTCAAAACGATGTTCTGACTTTCTGAATATTGTGCTGCATTTAAGCCAAAAATTCCATTTATTGCTTCCATTGTTCCAGATCCTTGCAACTCTCCCTTGAGCGCGATCAAAGGTTTACCGACAGTAATTACTGTTGTTGAATTAAATGCTGGTGATTGACTATTTGCAGTTATGAGTCCGTCGTTCACAATTGGGATGTCACCTGAAGTTGACAATCCAACCACCATCATTGTCGATTCATCCATGCTTTGGACAGATATTGTTCCCTTGTTTGTAAAGTCTCGTGAAGTCTGTAGCCTGTAAGAAACAGAGTTACGACTCCCCTTGCTATTCCTTAGGTATAGGTACCCGGAGTTGAAAAGGGTTTGGGGGTTTAATATTAGAATGCTGTACGCATATAATTCTGCTGTACCAGTAATGTTGACTGACGAGACAGTAGGGTCAAATAAAGAACTAGTGCAAAAAGGTAATTCAAGAACCAAAGTACCGTAGACGTTCAAATCCTTCTTGAACGTATAACATCCACCGGTTAGGGTTAAACTGCCACCTTTCTCCACCGTCACGTCACCGCTGAATATACGATTTCCGCTCAACTTAACGTTATCAGTTACAACAATCCCATCCGTTACCGTCTGGGCGAGAACTGCGTGCAACAGAAAGGCAATCGCCAGTAGCGCTATTCTGAAGTTCCCGAGCATATTGGGGGGATAGTTCGTTGGTATTTCAACAGGGGATGGAGAGTGAGATGTACCATATTTCCCTGTTTATATAAGAATTGGAAAAGGATATACCACCCCACCCGGTTTACGTCGTCCCGTAGAATCATACAATCTGTTAAGCTCTCGGACCCCACGCCGTCCCCCTGTAGGAACATACAGAGAATTGAACAGGGAAAACAGCATTCCACCCTCGAGCGTTAGCTAATTCCCATCTGGCCCAAAAGGGAAACACATTTCTGGTTTCCTATCAGTGAAACGGCGGAGGGCCCGGACAGAACAGCAGATGCAGACAGAGAGCCGGGAGGGTATCACCGGGTTGCAGACGTCGCCTGAGAACTGCCTCGAATGTTGAACTGTGAAGTTGGGTATATCCCCTATCGAACTCTCTAATTCCCCGGTGTGCATTGTTCAATCACTCCCGAAGTCTGGTTCGTTGCACTATTTGACAAACCGTGGGTCCAGGTCTCTAAGACCCCCAAAGTGGAAAGAGAGGGTGGGAATTGTTTTGCGATACACTCTTTCGGGAAAGGAAACACGCATCGGAAGATACTTTTCCCGTGATAGGACTCCTTCCCCGTTCTGTAGATTCAGACGGTACGGAATATATTCTACAGGGTCATGGAGACCACGGTACAATGGCACTTGAGCAGTACGGTACTGGATAACAAGGATTTGTTCTGTATAGCTTTAGCCAGTGGTTCAACTCTAAGCATTTAACTCTTAATCTTGTATTCCGCAGCCACTAAAATGAACAGTTTTGGCAACGTGATAGACACAAACCAGCCAATTCAAGTGATTCATTTTCAAATAAAACAGTTTCCGCTCTTGCTGGGGTATTGCAACAATGGCCAATGACCGGCATGTAGTCTTTTGTTTTTAAAGTCGCGATTCTGTTCCTCCTTTGAGCGTAAAAGATTCACCTCTCACAAATATGTCAGATATGCAATAAGTAGGAGTCATACTGTTGAAAATAGAGATATGAAACTGCACCCCGTTGTGGTGCATAAGTTTTCTATATCGCTACGACGTTTTTGTTAAGTGGAGTAAATGCCACGATTGGTGTTTACGACACGGCAGAATTCACCACACGACAGTACCCAGTCTTCTGTGGAATGCGATACGTGGATAAAAATAAGACGAGATAGTTTTGAAATTTGTCTCATTAAACAAATTACGAAATTATAACGCATCGTGAACTTGTGTGATATTGGTATTGCCAACTTGGTGACCGTTTGTTTCTATGAGACCAATGTTAGGAAACCGAACCCCCTGGTCCAACGTTTATACTACTCCCGTCACTTTTGATTCTATCAATCAGAATCTTCTCTGTGCTGTCAAAGATCTCTCAGATTAAGTGAGGCATCAAATCAACAAAAACACAGTATTTAGTAACCGCGCGTTGTCTACCTATTTCAAGAGACAGCTTTTGTTGGCTAATCATTCATCGCTACTTATCAAATCCGTACAATTTCGAGCTTATAACCATAACACTGAGCGCGATCACTAATATACCTGGGTAAAATAGGCTTATCGCAAATGTATTCCGTGCTGTGACAAGGTGGATCCCACGTTGGTACTAAAAACTGGTGTTTGACTTGTATTACGGTCCTGTTCTAGAGTGCAGCACAATCACAATTTCCAAAACGAAAGATTGCATTTGGATGATTGGAAATTGTTGCAATTGCCCTAGCAATACAAGGTGCTGTTTCGTTTAAACAGTAGTGGTATTTGGACGCTCTCGCATATGTGTCGTTGCCACGACTGCTTACTTTAGTGGCTCCACGGTAAGATTCTCTGAACTACGATATTAAGAGTTAAAAGATACAGAACAAATACTCGTTATCCAGCATTGTAATGTTCAAGTGCCATTGTACCATGGTCTCCATGACCCTGTAGAACATCTTCCCTACCGTCTGAATTTACAGAACAGAGAAGGGGCCCTATCCAAGTATCTTCCGATGCTGTGTTTCCTTTCCCGAAAGAGTGTATCCCGGGACAAAATCTCCGTTTTCCACTTTGGGGGTCTTAGAGACCTGAACCCACGGTTTGTCAAATAGTGCAACGAACCAGACTTCGGGAGTGATAAAGCAATGCGCACCGGGGAACTAGAAAGTTCGATAGAGGATACACCCAACTTCATAGTGCAGCATTCGAGACAGTTCCCAGAGCAATTCCTGCCCGTATCAGCTGTTTCTTTTCGCGTTCTCCGCCGTTTCAGTGACAGGAAACCCAAAAATGTTACATATTTCCAGAACGGGACTGCGTTTCCCTTTTGGGAGAGATGACAACTAAGATAACGCTGAGAGAGGAATGCCAATTCTCTGTTCAGTTCTGAATCGCGGTATTTCCTGCAGGAAACAGGCGTCGCGTTGCCGGTCCCGGAAAGCTTAACAAATTGTACGATTCCATGGACTGGGTGATTTGGGTGGGTGGCATATTCTCTCCCAATTCTTATATAAACAGGAAAATATGGTGCATCTCATTCTCCATCGGGTGTTGAAATACCAACAGACCATACCCCCAAGATGCTCGGGAACTTCAGGATAGCTCTACTGGCGATTGCCTCCCTGTTGCACGCAGTTCTCGCGCAGACTGTAACGGATGGGCTGGTTGTAACTGATAACGTTACATTGAGTGGAGATCGTGTGTTTAACGGTAACGTCACGGTGGAGAAAGGCGGCAGTTTAACCCTGACGGGCGGATGCTATACTTTCAATAACGATTTGAATGTCTACGGTAATTTGATTGTTGAGCCAGGCAACTGCTATGAATCGTTATTTGATGCTACTGCCTCGTCTGTCAACATTACTGGTACAGCAGAGTTCTATTTCTCCGATGTTCCATCTTTGAATTGCAAAAACTTTGTCAACTCAGGCCACCTGTATCTAAGAGGGAATGAAGGAACGTATGCTGATACAGGGTGCAGGATGCAGCTTTTACAAAGTTTCATAAACAAGGGCGCAATATACATTGAGAACCGTGGTAACTTGTCATTAACGGGGTTTCAAATTATCAATACATCTGGCGTCCCAGTTGTGAACGACGGGCTCATAAGTGTGAATGGCCTGTCACCAATATTTAACTCGACAACGGTGAATGCTGGTGGTCATCAAATGCTCTTGGTTCAAGGGGAGTTGCAAGGTTCTGGAACAATAGATGTAACAAATGGGATGTTAGGTTTGTATTCTTCACAATATCCAGAAAGTCAGAACATCCTCTTGAAAGACTCGGTTTTACTTGCATATCCTTCTGAAATTTCCAGTGCTCCCCTGCATGGACTAAACAGTTCCATGATTCTTTTTCCTGGTCCTTCATTAATCAATTTGAATGCAACAGTACAAGATGGAAATGTGCTTGTCGAAGGGACTGGCATAACCCTTACAATAGCGGACCTGGATAAGCTCGTTACTAACTGCAACTTGAACCAGAAAATGTTTACCTTTAGTTATACAGGAATATTATTCTCATACCCTGGATTGCAGTTCAATGGTCCCTTCACTCCCATCCCAGAACCGATAACCACGACAGAAATACTGAGCGGTACACTCGCTATAGAATACATCACCTCCTACTCCAGAAATGAGGTGAACGGGACTTGTGGTTTTGGAAGCACTGTGTACTCAACGACCTTTTCGACTTCTATCAGTGCAAATCCATCAAGTCACCGCTCCTCCAGTGTGAGTTCGTCTGTGTCCCATTCATCCCGCACCTCGCTGGTGAGCAGCAGTGTTGCATCGTCGAGACTACACTCATCCAGTGGGAGTGCGTCAACTACTCTTTCGTCACACTTTTCTACCGGGAGCAGTTCTAGTGCTTCACCTTCAGTATCCGGTTCTTCTCGTAGTTCCGTGAGTGGTGAGTCTGTTGGATCGTCTGTCCATTGGTCGTCGGGTTCCCTTTTATCCTCGGTATCTGATGTGAGCAAATCGTTGACCAATCCTTCATCTGCTCTCTCTTCCTTGCCCCAACGCTCTTCGGTTGGATCATCTAGCTCAGTGCCCTTGTCAGGTAGTGTCTCCGCCTCACCCAATTCCATTGAGTCCGGGCACAGATCAATCAACCCTGGGTACAGTAACAGCACTGTTTCGGCGACATCGTCAGTGAGAAGAACCACTTCCACGGAAGAGACGCAAACGGAACACCCAGCTGAGAAATCAAGAACAGGAACAGTGGTGTCCAAGTCGGCAACAGTAGTTGAACACCCCACGGACAAATCTAGAACAGGAAGCTTGGTCATGTCGACAGCGGGCACAGAAGGACTAACCGAAAGATCGCAAACAGACGCACTGTTCAAGACGACCACGGAAACCACCGTTGAGTACACCAAAGTGACATCTACCGTTGTCGTGTGCGACTACACCACGAGCGATACCAATGGTGAAACTGTTGTCACACGCACAACGTTCCCTGTCGGTTCTACCCCAGCGAACATAAAGGGAAAATTACACACTACTACCATTGTTTCTACTTGCACTGAGGGCTGTGGGACTCAGGAGACAAAGCCGGCAAGCAATTCAGCCCATAGCAGTCAACTTTTGGGTGGTGGTGCCAATGCTGCGGAACAGTCGGTCCATCCAAAGGAAAGTGGGAATATGGGAACCGGCGGCAAACCGGCGACAAGAATTCCTGCCACCAAAACCACACCCGCAACAGAGAATACTGGAGCGTCAAATGGGGTTCTTCCCACACCCAAGGTTGCTTCTGCCGGTTCGGGTGTCTCAGCCAAGCCTGTTACCACGGCGGTCGTTTCAGTCTACGGCGGCAGTGGGTCTGTCTTCAAACCTAGCCTATCTTGGACTGCTGTTTTTGCAGCTTTCTTACTGGGTATTATGTGAACAAAGGATATTCCTGTTCCTTTTGTAAGATCTAAAGAAGGTTGCGTTTGATATTCTTATTTACGTTGTATACGTAAATTGTTAGCGTAAGACTCAGTTGTTGATTTGGACTAGGGTCAGACTAGGTGGTTATACAAACTAATTACTATCTAAGTATATACTCTAGTTTATCCGTTGATTGTACTTTGCTATGATTATTAGTTAATCAGTTATCCTAGGTTAATTCCCGTTGTATTCCTTGGTTCATATTCAGGGAAGTTTCAAGGCCTGAGACATGGCCTGGTTATATATGTTTCGGAATATTTGCAGGATGCACTTATTAAACAAGTCCCCTAACCGGATTCACAGTGTTCTGTGCCGTTTGTATAATTAGTGGCCAGCCAGCTATATTCGGGGACTCTCACAAATTGTCGTAACAGTTTTCTTTCTTCAATTGAAACTTAACAAAAAAAAATAATAAATAAAACAAACTATTGGGATTTTGCGACACAAACCGAAAATTACAGAGAAGAACAAGACATCATGGAGCAAAAGAAGCCCCTAACCTGTTTGATTATTGGGGAAACCCCATCGACGCAGTTTCTTGGTTGGAGGTTGAGTTTATCCAATACTTTTGTTCTGTTAACATCCCAGTACGTTTCTGTTGATGGGCTGGTTGCTTGGAAATCTACAAAATTAGGCGCTAATTTCTACACTCCGAATATTTTCACCAAGGATCTGAATGAGCTTGGTGAGAAGTTATTAGTCACCTCCCCAGACGGTGTTACGAAATGCAAATACGATATCGATATTATTGTTGTGAGCGCAATTTCCATTGAGAAATTCGAAGATTATTGCACCGATTTAGTGTCATTTTCCAACAAGAACACCATTGTGCTTGTAAGTTCGGATTTTGGGTGTGAGCTGGAGCCGTTCGCTTTAAAAGTCCTTGGGGACAGTTGCAAATGCGTATTGTCTATTTTGTGTGAGGTGGAATGCAGACAGTTGTCGCTCGGTTCGTACGCTCTTGTCAACGACGATCATTGTTGTATTTATTTGGGTGTAAGTTACATCTCGAAAACGTACAGTAATAACCAAAAGATGATTGTAAATGCAAACTATGTCAATACCAGTCTATTTGAGAACAATACTAGTATGGCCCAATTCGTCAATTTTCTGCAGATGACCAAATGGATCACCATTCAAGAAATGTCGCAAGAAAGCTCCATGGCGTTAAAGATTTGGGAATGTTTGATTCCCAAAATTGCATTGAACATTTTGACGGTCATATACGAGCAATTCGATTACGATATATTGCTCGAGACGAAAAATACGGAGACGATATTTCAAGATTTGGTCAAAGAGTTATTCACAATCTGCGAGGCGCAATGTCATCAGGTTGTTGCCATTTTCTGTCGCACTGATGGCGTTACAGGGGATCAAATTGATTTTGACAAAATTGTAACGTATAACAAGAAGAAGAAGAGGGAGCTGATCAATACTACCGCAAACGAGCACCCTGAGTATTTGTCACTACCGTTCGAGCCTTACTGTTTTTTCCACAAGTTTGAATATCCGGCCCATATACTGTTGTACCAACCCATTGTATTGGCAAACCGTTACAAAGTTGAATGCTCCAATGTAAATTTTCTATTTGGGTTTTACTCAAGGCTCCTCTCACTGAGTGGGTTGTCGATCAATGGCGGGCATCACAAACGGCCTACATCGCTTACTATCGAAAGCAACTTTCATAGTCTTGAGACGGAGGTCAAGATGTCCGACGTTCGCGAGGAGCATCATGACAACTTTGATACGAGTACAGGTGAGGTCGTTGGTGGTAATGGTGTTGACTTGAACCTGCCCTCTGATCTGAAAAACCTGTACCTAACTGCTGAAAACATGGGACAGACGAGTCAAGGTGAAGGGAGCAAGCTGAATGTAGGAGAGGAGAAACAGGATCGACCACCCTGTGACTTTAAACAGGACCCCGTATTGCCCAAGGACAGCAAAGTCTCGTTATTAAATTCGTTACTTGAGTTCAATTGTAACGATTTTAACGATACAAGTATCGTAAAGATTCATCGAGCTCGCTCTCAGGGGAGGTTGGCACACAATCTAGACAGCAGTTTGGTCCCCTATTTCAATAAGCAAACTCCTTCAAAACGGTCAAATGATGCCGTACAAGCGTTTGAAGCGCAATTAAGGAGACATTACCACGATCAGCTCACCACTGAGTACAGGACGCTGTACACGCAGCTGATGCACCCTGATTCTCCAACGCAACTGGAACTAAACGATCTGAAGAGGCAGTATTTGTCGATCGAGTCACAGCTGTGGAGAATGAACAGGCGGTTCAACGAGTTCCAAGGCACCGTTGCCAGGCCACTGCGGAACAGACCTTACGAGGACCTGTTGCGGCACGTCGAGATTCTTAACCGTGCCAACACCGGCGATGTGCTCATGTTTACGACTAGTCGGTACGGGGAGGCAGACACGTACCAGCGGTTGAAACGGGATGAGGAAAAGATTCTTGAGCTGTTCAAGAAACGGTAGTTCATTTGGGGCACCCTACTTCAATAATATATATATTCATTCGTAGATTCGAGTAAAGCAGCATCGTCTCAGGGAAAGGGGGGGGGGGGTAAAGCATAACCTGATCCTGCCGTTTCAGAACAACGCGACGATGGTGACAGAGTCTCTGGCTCATGCCCCATTCCACTGTCAGTTCGTCGCTGGAACTGAAGAATTTAGAATATTGAAAAATTTTCGATGTTTTCGATGCGATGAGGTACAACTTGAAGGTTAGTTCCAGCAGTGACGGAGCAGTTGCAGACAGTCTCACACAGGCCGTAGAATATGAGTGACGGTGATCAGCAGTTAGAGGATTTGTTTGCCTCCTTGAGGGAGGTTTCTAAGGGCACAGACCACGAGGAGAGGAGTGGAGAGTCGGCAGAACAGGACGATAATGTTCTACAATTGGATCACGACAAGAGGGACACGGAGCGTATCTTCCGGGACATAGAGGTCGGGTTGAAGAAACTGCCGAAGCTGGATACTGGGTTTGACTCGCTCGTTGCTGACGGCAGTGGTGCTCCCGAGAAGGTGCGTCCTGACGGTCTGCTCGAGGACGGGACGAACGTGTCGACGAAACGGTCTGTCAGTGACGACTGGTTTACGCTGCCGAAGCCGAGTGATGACAAGCGTCGTGAATTGCAGAGGGATCTGCTGCTGATCAAGCACCGTGCTGCGCTGGACCCGAAGAGACACTACAAGAAGGACAGGTGGGTTGTTCCTGACAGGTTCTCCGTTGGTACGATCGTGGAGGACAAGACGGAGTTTTACAGTAGCCGGTTGACGAACAAGCAGAGGAAGCCGACGATCTTGGAGACGATGATGGCTGACGACGCGAGTAACAAGTACTTCAAACGGAAGTACGCTGAGATCCAGCAGCAGAAGATGAGTGGTAGGAGGGCGCATTTTAAAAAGACAAAGGACGCTAGGAGGAGATTCTAAGACCCGCGTCTCAGTAGTAGAAGGTACATGGCAATTCGTATAGGTATATATATATCTCGAGATAGAAAGGTTTCAAATCAGAGTTAGAAGTTGATTGGTTTCGAGTACGCGGCCATGTTTGCCTCTTTGAACGCTTCGGACAAAGTTGGGTGTGCGTGGCAGACTCTTGCGACGTCCTCTGCGGACGCGCCGTACTCCAGTGCGAGCCCGGCCTCTGCGATCATTTCACCTGCGTTGGGCCCGATGATATGGGCGCCCAGGATTCTCTCCGTGTCCGCATCGATGAGGATCTTGACGAACCCGTCCGTGTCCTGGTTGCATTTGGCTCTGGAGTTGGCGACGAAGGGGAACTTCCCCACTTTGTAGCTGATACCGTCCTCCTTGAGTTGTTTCTCCGTCTTGCCCACCCACGCGACCTCTGGGTGCGAGTACATCACAGAGGGGATATTGTTGTAGTTGACGTGTCCCTGCCCAGTCTTGAACAGTTCCACAGCGGCGATCCCCTCCTCCTCGGCTTTGTGTGCGAGCATGGGTCCGAAAGTGACGTCTCCGACGACTTTGACGTTCTCGTGTTTCGTGTTGAACTGGTCATCGATGACGAGGCGGCCCTTAGTGTCGACCTCCAGGCCGATCTTCTCCGCGTTGAGCCCCTGCACGTACGGTCTCCTACCGACGGCGACGAGAAGGACATCCGCCTGAAGGGATTCTTTCTTCCCCGAGGCCGTGTCCTCGACCTCGATGTTGACGACGTCTCCGTCCCTAGCGGCAGACAGGACCTTCGTGGCCAGCTTGAACTTGATCCCCTGTTTCTTGAGCAGTTTCTGCGTGGTGGAGGCGACCTCGTCGTCCATGGACGCACCGATGCTTGGCTGGTACTCCAAAACGGTGACCTCGGACCCGAGTCTGTTGTACACGGACCCCATCTCGAGTCCGATGATCCCCGCACCGATAATTGTGAGTCTCTTGGGGACCTCTTGCAACGCGAGCACCCCCGTTGAAGAGACAATCCGTTGCTCATCGATGGTGATCCCGGGGAAAGGCGTGACCTCGGACCCAGTGGCAATAAGCACTTTCTCCGTGTCGAGAAGCAGCTCCTCCTCAACGGCTCCCTTGACCCCCTCCACGGGTTTGACACGGATCTGCGTGGGGGACTCGAACGAGCCCTCGCCCTTGTAGTACGTGACGCCGTTCTTCTTGAACAGCATCTCCACGCCCCCAGTCAACTGCTTGACCACTTTCTCCTTCGCGGCCATGAACTTGCCGAAGTCAAGCTTCACGGCCCCCTTCGTAACAACAATCCCGCGCGTCGCAGCGTCCCCACCGACCATCTGGTGGTACAACTGCGAGTTGTTCAGCAGCGATTTGGAGGGGATACACCCGACATTCAGACACGTGCCCCCCGGTGGACCCCTCTTGTCAATACACGCCGTGTTGTACCCCAGTTGCGCAGCCTTGATCGCAGCAACGTACCCTGCGGGCCCGGCCCCTATCACGACCAAGTCGTGTTTCGCGGACCGCGTCGCGTACTGCCTCGCCTGTAATAACCCGCGTCTCAACCACTGCATTGTGAGAGTGTATGCGTGTGTACCACCACTGCCATCTCCCCTTATCGCATGTGTGTTGGTCCTGTCCAGTGCTTCCTTTATATATTAATTATATATTTAAAGTACCGTGTTTTAGCCCGCGTGCGATTGGCTGGGCGGGGCCGCGAGCCTGGAGGTCCAGGCTGGGGCGAGCCTGGGGCAGCCTGGGTCTAGGCTCGGCTCTGCCTGGACGGTTCTGCCTGGACGTCCTGCCGTCTGCCTAGACGAAGACCAGCCGGGCTGGGATGGCGACGTAGGGCAGGTACAGGGCGAGCAAGGTCAGTGCTGTGGCCGTGGAGACACCGCCCGCTGTGCAGCGGGCCACCACCGCTGCACAGCAGCACAGCGACGTGAACGCCGCGTTGTAGCCGTACGCCTTGAGCAGCCCCCGGAGCAGCGAGTTGTCCCCCTGGGTCTTGTTCTTCGGGCCCAGACGGTGCAGTCTCCCAGGGAAGTAGAAGAACAGGGGCAGCTGGAAGATCAGCTCGACGAGCACAAACGCTTGCATCCACAGGGGCCGCTCGCGCAGCAGGAAGTCGTCGTTCTGCCGGATGTGCCACTGCGCGAGCGCCGGGAGGAGCTGCCACCGCGCGGGGACGACGACCGTTGCATCGACGAGCACCGTGATGGCGATGTGCAGCAGAAAGTACCACTTGTAGAAGACTTGTTCGCGGCGAGACTGTAGTGCGGGCATTTGGCCTGGCGTGAATGCAGTGATGGGAACCTTCTCGTCCCCGTACGATGTGACTCTGCAGCAGGTTATCCACCAGTGAGCAGCGACGTGTTCGACTGTCTTGTCTCTGGGTGCGAGGCTTAGATGCGTCTTCTGCACGTGACGGGGCACCGCCGTCTCATGGGATCGATCACTCTTGGCGATTCGTAGTTGGTAGTTCATCGTTGTTACTCTGCACCACGGGACAGCACGCCAGCGATGGCGCAGAGTAGAAGCATTGTGCCCATCGTGCCGCCCGGGTGGAAGCCCATATACGACGACGAGTACCAAACATGGTACTTCGTGGATTTGCAAACGAAGCAGTCGCAATGGGAGGAGCCCAGGGGCACGACGTGGCCCTCACCACCGAACGCACAGCGGTCGACGTACCCACAGCAGCCAACGTACCCGCAGCAGCCCATGTACCCTCCCCAACAGATGTACCCCCCACAACCGATGTACCCTCCCCAACAGCCCATGTATCAGCAGCCCATTTACCAGCAGCAGCCCATGTACGCACCCCAGCAACAGCAGAAGCGTAATGGGATGAACGGGATGATGGGAGTCGGTGCTGGGATGCTTGGGGGTGCGCTGTTGGCAGAAGCGTTTGACCACCATGGCGGCGGTGGTGGGTACTATAACGGCCAGCCAGAGGTCATAGAGAACAACTACTACAACGACAGCAACAACGGGAACAACGACGACTACGGCGGTGGTGGGTTCGATGACGGCGGCGGGTTCGATGACGGCGGCG
The DNA here is from genome assembly GCA_030705205.1 of Huiozyma sinensis. Classification (NCBI taxonomy): domain Eukaryota; kingdom Fungi; phylum Ascomycota; class Saccharomycetes; order Saccharomycetales; family Saccharomycetaceae; genus Huiozyma; species Huiozyma sinensis. Next base: position 16,776 of record JANIWX010000052.1, read on the forward strand.
GCGGGGACTGGTGATATCCGTCCGGTTCTCCCACCGCGGACCCTCACACGGTAAGCATCGCGTAAGTGATCAGGTCGACTAGCGCATCATGGACACCGTACTCTTCCATAAGTCTATACAGTATACCGTTTATATCAACGTCGTCCACGGCGGTCTGGCCACGGGTCAGTTGTAACCGGATCTGCATCCGCGGGTACAGGAACCCGCAGTACTGCTGGTCGAACACGATCGGGATCTCCACTAGCAAGGTCCTATCGTTCCTGAGGTCCCGCAGAGTGATGGAACGGGACAGGTGACTCTCATCGTAGTGCAACCGCGCTTGGAACTTGTTTCGAAGGGCAACTCGTAATTGGTCCCGCTCGTACACCAACCGGTCGTACTCGTTGCAGGTGAACAGAAGCATGCTCACGTTCTGTGTACCCGCGTCTAGCAGCGGCTGCAGGGCCAAGTGATGTCCCGGAGAGACGTGTTTCACTCGTAGCGACCGCAGAACCTCTTGCCTGGAGGAGTACTGCAACTCGAGTAGCAACTGCAGTGGTGAAGCTGCGTTCCGCTTGAACACGCACTCAAGGGAGACCGTCTGTTCGTCCAATTCGACGACATGGAGCGTGAGGGACGGGTACAGCACTTTAGTCAGGTACTGGAGCCGCAGTCTCATGTTCAGCACGGGCAAAGTGTCGTACTTCAGCAGCAACTCCTCTTGAAGACCGGACCCGCCGTCGACGCGCACCCGAGACTCGGCGGCCGTCTGGTCCGCAGGACCCCCCGAGTCAGACCTCGACAGCAGCATCAGGTCGATCAGCATCTTCGCCGCGTTCTCGTCCGCTTGGTGTTGCCGCCGTGGCTCTGCAAACTCGGTCTCTGGGGGTCCCGCGGCGGCAGGCCGGCGCAGTTCCTGCTTCAACGTGTCCAGGTCCCTCAGCATCGCGTCCCGCTGGGCAAGCAATTGCTCCCGCTTGTCCATCAGGGCAAGCCGCTTCCTGTCGGACTCGCCCAGCAGTGACGAGTCCCGACTGTCGCTCCCATCGGAGCCGCTACCCCTCGGATGCAACTGTATACCGGGCCCACCAACGGTCCGTGGACTCGATACACCACCGCTGATGTCACTGGTGAAGTCCATTGGGTGTGTCGACCGTGATTCCCTGGCTGTTGGTTGCTCTACATGCTGTCGCCTTTTAAGCTGTAATTGATCCCAAAAGCATGCTACTTGGGCAGGACCTTGCAAGGCGGAGGGAAGACGTAGATATGGACAGGTATGACCGTCAGGTGCGGTTGTGGGGCGACTCTGGTCAAGATCTGGTGCGCAGGTCGCACCTGTGCGTTGTCTCGCGCGGGGAGACGCCGCTGCTGCAAGAGATACTGAAGAACTACGTGCTTCTTGGAGGGTCCCGCATCACGCTGTATCTGGATGCTGAGGGTGGCAGGAGTGTCCATCTGTTGTACGGTGATCTGCGGGAGGCGCTGGCCCCGTTGAACCCAGAACCGCTGGAATTGACCACCCACCGCGTCAGTTTGAACAGTTTCGTGATCCCCAACTCGGATCGGTACTCCGCTATCGTGCAAGTCGGTTTACCCGTTGGGATCCGGTACGAGGGAGACCTGCCACCCCCAGTAATACACTGCTTTGCCCGCGGGCTGTGCGGTTACGTTCACTTGCAATTGAGCGAACCGCATTTGCTATTGGACCCTAGAAACGAGTACACGGTGCCCAGTCTTCAATTGGACGACCCCTGGGGGGCATTGTCTCAGTATATGGACTCTATACACCTGGAGCAGATGGACGATGTCGAATTGTCGCGACTACCCTTCGCTGTGCTGCTTTACAAAGCGTTGCACACACACCGGGCCGCGGCCACTGCGACACAACTCAAGACTGTGCTGGCGGAGACATACCTTCGTGAACTCAACCCAAGAGCGCAAAGTGACCTCAACTACGCGGAGGCCGTCAGATTTGCCCACTTGGCCTTCACAAAGAACAGGCAAGACGGACTATTGAACAAGTTGACGCGGGATGTGTGTCCCTTGCTCGAACAAGAGGGCAAACTCGGATTCCAGGACACAATGAACTACTACATCGCAACATTGCTGACAACTTTGAAGCGGTACGCGGAGACACACAATGGTCATTTCCCGCTCGATGCCACTCTACCGGATATGGAGTCCAGTACACACAACTACAACGCGCTGAAGCGAGTGTACGAGGCAAAGGCGGCCAAAGACAGGACAGACTTCAAACAACTCATACCAGGCAGCATCGAGATCCCTGAGCACGTCATCGACGAGTTTTGCCGGAACACTAAAACCACAGAATTATTCGAGCCGTTGGGCGTCGGCCGTGGTCCACCAGATTCATCCGTCCCGCCGTTGCTCGATGCGCTTAAAAGGTGTCAAGAAGGCAAAGCGGTCGACCTCCCGCAACTGAACGTCTCTTTCAGTTATCCGACAGAGACGTACATTGCGGGCCTCGTAACGCAAGAACTGGTCAAACTTATCACTCACCAGTTCATCCCAATAGATAACTGCTTTGTGTACGATGCCGTTGATCCTCAGAACATGGCAACGTGCCGGTTGTGAGTATGCGGTATAAAATTGAGAGATGTATAAAATGTGTGTGTGTGCGTAATGGAATTCATAGGTCGTCGAAACTCCCCTGCACGTTCGACTTGCCCTGGTCTCCCTTCTTCCTCTTCAAGATCGTCTCCTTCCAGTCCTTGTCGATCTCGTCGTCGTCGTCTTTGTCACTTGTAGAGCCCTGTTTCGCCAATTCCTCCTCGATGGCCTTCCTCTTGCGGGACATTTTCTCCCTGCGCTCCTGCTTGGTCTCCTTCGTGTCCGTTTTGTTGGACCAGGCGAGGTTCTTCTTCTTGAGTTCGAACTTGAGTTTCTTCTTGTCGTGGATTTTGGCAAGGTTCTTTAACTCCTCCAATCTCTTCTGTTCCAACTTCGCGTCCCTGTACGCGAACGTGTCCATATCGACAGGCGGTGGGTCCATGAGCCACCCGTCGCCGAAGGTGACCTCGTCTTTATTCGCCAGATTCTTTGTGATTTCGGGCATCCTGGGCAGTCTGAACAGGCCGTACATCTTTGCTAGCCCGACGAAATCGAAGTTCTGCAGTCTGAAGATCGAGTGTGCCGTGTGTTTCGAGTAGTACCTGATGAAAGCGACGTACGATCTGACCGCGTAGTCGAATCTGTCTCTGTCCTCAAGGATCCATTGCAGGAACGTATTGTAGAACTGCTGCGCTTGTCCCTCTATCTCCGGGTCCTGCAGGGATACGTCCTCCTCTATCACGACGTTCTTGACGGCCATAAACCCTACGAAATCTTCCTCGCGGCCCTCGTTGAGGAACGTGACGGCCTTCCCGATCCTATTGGCCCTTCCCGTCCTACCGCATCTGTGCAGGAAGAGGTCTGTGTCAGTTGGTGGGTCGAGCTGCACTACGAGTTCGACGTCCGGGATATCGATCCCTCGGGCGGCGACGTCTGTGGTCAGGAGTACCGCGCTCCCCAAGTGTGAAGCGAATGCGTCGAGTGTCTTGATCCTTGAACTCGTTTGCAGTTTCCCGTGGAGGGAGAACAGTTTCACGTCTTGTGTGATGTCCCCCCTGGAGAGCAAGTGGTTCATGAAGCTGTAAAAGAAGGTGACGGAAATGCAAGTCGGGAAGTACACTATACATTTCTTGAACTTGAACCTGTTGATCAGCGAGACGAGCAGTTGCAACTTGAGTTGAGGTTTGACCGTGCAGTAGTTGATCGAGAGGGACTCTGGAGCCGCGCTGATTGCGCGGCCGTTGACTTTGATCTTGACTGGGTTCCTTAGCCCTGTCTTGAAGATCGTGTCGCCTGCCGCGGAGATAGTCGCTGAGAAGAGTCCAGTTCTGCGTTGTTTGGGCAAAACTTTGAGGATTCTTTCGATGTCCCCGACGAAACTTGCGTCTAGCAATCTGTCCGCCTCGTCGAGCACCACAAGGGAGCAGGACTGTGTCTTCACTTTGGGCGACTGCAACAGATCCAGCACTCTCCCCGGAGTACCAATGAGCAACTGAGGCCTGTTCTCGCACAGCGCGTTGACGTCGTCCCTGATACTGTGTTCGTTGGTCCCCACAAGCAACTGGCAACCAATGGGTTGTTGTGTTTCGCCATTGTAGTGCACGAGGAACGACTGGACCACGGTTTCGATCTGTTTCGCCAATTCTCTTGTCGGCGTGAGGATCAGCGAGTGGAAGTGGCCCCTCTTGAGACGGAACGCTTGTTCCTGGACGATCTTCTCGAGGATGGGCACCACAAAGGCGACGGTCTTCCCGGACCCTGTCTCCGCATCAACAACAACGTCCTTGTTCCCGGCAAACAGCGGGATCGTCGACGCCTGCACGGGCGTCATCTTGTCGAAACCGAGCGTCTCGATCGCCGAGCGCACCCACGGCTGCAATTCGTACTCCAGGGTGTCCCATTCCAGCGAGCTGCGTCCCATGATCGTTGACGAGTGTGCCGGACCTTGCTAGACGCCCTGACAGCACTCCATCACCATCGGGACCGCGTCTTGGAAGAGGTCATCGCATCGCCTTCGCCTGGAAAGTTTTCAAATGAGAGCGCCGTTCGTAGTGACAGGTACCGGACACTGGGCAGTGCGCTGCAACCAGATTACGTCTAGAGCACTGCCCGTGTGTCCCGCACCCTCCTCGCATACCTGTAGTGCATTGCGTTGGGTTGTATGCTTCGCAGAGGTCTTCTCCTCAAAGCAGTCCCGCCACCGCCACTCCTCTCAAGAGACGCCCAGAGACGCCCTGTGGTCCGTTCGAAAAGCGTCCAGCGACCAGCGGCCAGCGCCAGGGACTACCCAGACCATCAACTACAGGGCAGACCCTCGCAAAGCTGTCCCACGGCCACCTGCGCGGGTCTGTTCTACCTCAGAGCTGCCCCGCCCCACGTTACCCGCTTTCTTCAATCGCGTTTTAAGAACAACGTTTTAAACTCGAAACGCTGTTAACGGGTGGTCAGCAGTGGAAGATGCCCCCCATCTGACCACAAAGCCAACCATCTGCACCCGATACTATGTCCTCTTCGGTGCCCTATGATCCGTACGTGCCCCCCGAGGAGTCCTCGGGCGCGTTTGCCCCCGGGCAGCAGTCTGGTGCCGCGCAGCCGCAGTCGCAGTCGCGGACCGCACAGTTGCAAGCAGAGATCGACGATACCGTTGGTATAATGCGTGACAACATCAACAAAGTCGCTGAGCGTGGGGAACGGCTCACCTCGATCGAGGACAAGGCGGATAACCTTGCCGTGTCAGCACAGGGGTTCAAACGTGGGGCCAACAGGGTCCGCAAACAGATGTGGTGGAAGGACCTCAAGATGCGCATGTGTCTCGTCCTCGTCGTCATCATCCTGCTCGTCGTCATCATTGTCCCCATCGCCGTCCACTTCAGCTAGCAAAGCCGCACTCCCCTCCCACCCTCTGTATAGTTAATAAATTGTGACTCTCTCTCAATACACAACACACACAACACACACATATATATACGCTAGTACATACAAGCTAGTATCGCTTTCTGGATAGTTCACTCTCCCTGGGTCTCCCCCCCCGCGTTGACGTTCTGCGCGATGAGGTCGACGATCCGTTTCGTCATCGGCAAGTTCAGCCACGCGGGGATATACGCCTCGACTTGGTCGAACTTCTTGTGTGGGATCTTCATGAACGGGTCCTCGAAGGGCCCCGTCTTCAACTGCAGGAAGATGTCCGTGTTCGCCTGCTTGCCCTCAGCGGACGGACGGGACCCCTCCGCTTTCACGATCCCAGCGACGTACTCGAGTACTTCCTGCGGCGTCGGAGACTCGTACTCAGCCGTGTACGACTGCGTGATCAGTTTCTGCAATTGGGCGGGGGTCAAGTCCGAACAGATCCCGCGTAGAATGTCGATATCCTCCGTCGTGTACTTCTTCAACTGCAGCAACTTCGACGTCTGCGTCAGGTGCTGTAGACAGTCCGCGCCGTCGACAAGACCATGCGTCTTGCACCACTCCTCCAGACGCGTGATGTTGTAGTTCAATTGCAACCCGCGCTTCCAGGACAAGAAATTCCTCTTGATGATCAAGTTGTTGAAACAGATCGCGTCCACGTACGTCAGAAGAGTAGTCACCACTTGTCGGAACACCTCGTGCTCGATGTGGAAGGATTTCATACACCAGTAGATGTTGTTGAAGAAAGTCAAAATGTCGTCCATCGTGTACTCCTCGTTATGGCTGAAGAACTTGTTCAAGAACCCACCGTTTTCTGCTACACTGAACCCGGGGAGGGACTCGGACAATACGATCGCGGGGATCGCCTTCTTTTGCAACTCCTTCTGTAACTTCTTCATCCAGATATTGTAGATGTTGTAACTTAACGACTCGAAATCCTCCTTCAACTCGGTCACCAACGAAACGTACTCGTCGTACTCCTCCTTGTTCATGTCCTCCTTGAAAGATTCCTGTGTCAGGATCGAATGGTGTGCAAACAGTACGAACAGGTACAACTCACGCACATTGGCAAGCCAAAAGGCACCACTGGGGATCAGGTGCTCCCCCTTCAAAGTTGTAACCACCCGTTGGATCGTAGTCAACACTTGCGCAAGGAAATTCTCGCTCTGCTTCGTCAACCCAAACCGCCACATCTCGCTCAAGATGATGATTAGGATCCGCGCAGGGTACACCACGTCCCGCCTGCTCAACTGGATCGCGACACCAGAGTCCGGCACTTTGAACCCCTTCAACAGACCCTCAGTGATCTCCTCGTTCAACGCGTCCGTGTCCTCCAGCAAACGGAACAACTCGTCGTTGATCTCCTCGACAGACGCACCGACAAGTGGTGCACCTTGCGAGATCATCCCATCGACAGTGTGCTCCTCGATGAACTCGTTCGTCAACACTCTGCTGTCACTCGACATCCGAGCACCGGGACTGTGTGGAATGACGCTCGTGGTGACAGTCCCCAGGGCAATACTGTTTTGTAGGCGAACAATCTCCTCCTTAAGAGACTTCACCTCGTTTTGAAGATCAGAATTCTGCAACTTGTAGTCGTTCAACTCCTTTCTAGCGGTGTCCAACTCCTCGAGCGTCGCAAGCGATTCCTGTCTTAGAACATCGTGCCTTGCCGTCATTTCGGCAATTTCGCGCTCATATCCTTCAATAGACTTGTGTGCGGCCAACAATTGGTCGTCCAACTCTTTCTGTTTCGTGATGAAATCGGACTGCTGGTCCTCGATCATCTTGCTATGTTCCACTCTCTGCGATTCAATCGAGTCCCTCAAAGTGGCCGTCTCATCCAACTGTTTTTGCAAGGCAAGCAACCTGATGTGCATTTCCTTGTTCTCGCGCACTTTGGCGGCCAAGTTCTCCGTCAACTCAATTACCTTGTTCTCCAATTTGTAACTGTTCTCTTGCAACTTGTTAACACTCTTCGCCTCCGCCTTCAATACCTTCAATTTAGCCTCCGCGAAACGCCTTCTAATACGCGACTGGATAACAACAGCACAACGTCTCCGGAAGTTGAAACGTCTCCGAGGTTGGAAAGCTCTGACTCTGCTTTGGATCGACACGGCAGCCTTCTGTTCGTACATCTCGCGCAGATGCGTCTCCGCAAGACGTCTCTTGATCCTTCTTTGGATTTCAGCGACGCTCGACAACACTTGTTCCGTCTCGGAACGCACCGTTTCACCACGGTACAGTCTCTGGATGTCAATAGCCAAGTTAGCTCTCATCTCAGTCTCCACTGTGGACCTGACAACGACACCTTTGACCAAAGAGTGAAGTTTCGCAATTGATCTTTGAATCCGCAAGTACTGCTTGCGGTGATACTTCGCTCTGATCTTCTTTTGAATCATGATGATGGCATGGTTCATCTTGTCACTTCTTAACTTTTCCAAATACGCCAACATCCCGGCCTTGAAGAAGATCTTCGAATTACCGATCTGGTACTTCGTCTTGTCCTGCACTGTGACGTCCAAAATCTTCTTACACAGTGCAATGATATCATCTTCGCTCGTATTCTCATTCCGGAAAATACTAGCCCATTCATCAGGCGAGGTAAGGATATAGTATCTCAGAATAAACTCGTCAAAAGTCCATCGAGATGGGAACCCAGCACAAGAAATTCTGATTGTTTCCAAGACACCGCAGGCCCTCAACTGGGATAGCACCATCAGGTTATCAAACACCCAGGCCTCCTTGTCGTTGTTAGGCTTGATACAACGGATGTAGTGGACGTTGGTCGAGTTGATTGTAGTCATCAGTTCAATCAAAGACTGTTTGAACATAGACCCCAAGGTGGGTTTCCTGTTGGTCGCTCTCATAGGGCCCGGTCGTTTAGCTACCGTGCCCTGTTTCTCTTGTTCCTCCTTCTTGGCCTCTTCCAGCTTGGCGGCCTCCAATTCCATGTTTTGCAAGATATTCAACAGAGTCTCGTTCGTGGACGCCTTAAGGACCTCCAAATGGCCATCCGAGACGGTATCCCTGTTCTTTTCGATAAACCCCTCAGTGTCATAAGCAACTTCGTGGGCATAATGCGCAACCACAAACTTGGTCTGGCCAAATCTAGGCTTCGAAAAGACTGTGTTCGTTGGAGGTTTGTCCAAAGTCTGGTATAATTTCTGCGTCCAGGACTCATCGGAGCCCGCGGGTAGTCTACTCTCCTCGTCTAGCAGCGACAGGATACCTAACTTGTTTTCGATAAGGTTAATGCATGGTTGGTTGTCGTTGAATTCGATGAACGACCACTCTATTTCCTCCTTGACGTATTCTTCCTGTTCCAGTTTGAAAACGTGTTGGTTGAATTCCTGTTGCAGCTTCTCGTTCGCGTAGTTGATACAAAATTGTTCGAAGGAGTTCTTTTCGAAGTGCTCGAACCCGTAGATGTCTAGGACACCGATGAACGATTTCACTTGGTTGGTGACCGCAGGGTTGCACAGCACCGTGTTGATGTTGGCGACAAGCCAGTCAAACAATGCAGAGTATATGAACTTCGCGACGGAATCTCTCGCGACGACCGCTTGGTTGAAGTTCAGATTCGAAACGATCTTTTCCCCCCTCGTCACAATTTGCTTCTTCGTGGTCCATTTCGCAAAATTGAACGCGTCAATCCCCAACAGTTCGCAAGCCTTGATCAGGTTTGGCTCCTCGGAAGACAACGAAGCGTCCGTTCTACCCTTTTTGATCTCGATGTTACCGATGTGAAGCAGCGCGGCTAGGATCTGGAAAATCCCAGCACGCGCAGTCTCGTCGATACCAACCAGTTGCAATGCGTCCACAGTAATGGAGTACTCCTCTGCATCGTCCATCCCCTTGATCCTGGTGTCGCCGCCCTGGTTTGTGTACGCGAAATCCTCCGCGTCCGTCAAGTAAAGTTTCGCCTTCTCGTCCGGGGTCAGACCTGCAAGAAACTGGTAGAAGATGTGGTAGTTCCTCTCCGTTGGTGGTTGGTACACCAACCTGGACCTCTCTAGCAAGTAAGTCCTAATCTTGGCGCCGATGATCGAGGTTTTGTCGTTGAAGAGAATCTCCAAGTACTTCCCGAACCGGGACGAGTTGTCGTTTCTCGTGGTCTTGGCGTTCCCAAACGCCTCCATGATCGGGTTTGTCGCGAGGATCTTCCGCTCCGTCTCGGACATCTCCGCCTGGTGCTGCAAGTTGCCCATGTTGGAGGACATCTCCTCCTCGACGGACGCGAAGTACCGCATGATGTACTTCGCCGAGACCGTCTTCCCTGCCCCAGACTCCCCGCTGACGACAATCGTCTGGTTCTCGTGGTCGTTCTTCATGAGCCGGTACGCCTCCTCCGCGATCGCGAACAAGTGTGGCTCCATCTCGCCCCTGCGCTTCCCAGCGTACGCCTCGATCATATCCGGCGAGTACAGTTGGTCGACCTTATCAAACGGGTTCGTCGCAATGAGCACAATCCCAGAGTACGTGTATATATTCAATTGAGCGTACCGCTGCTTGATAGCGTGCAGCACCGCGGGCTCGTTCAAGTATGACAGCGAGGTAAGGTCCTCCGTCGCCTCCAGAATCGGCGGGTTCCGCAGCAGAGGCAGCTGCTCGCCCTTGTCATCGGTCAGCGAGTCCAACTGCACGTCCACCACACTCCCATCCTCGAGGGCAAGTTGCAGCGCGTACTTCCCGTCCTCGAACTTGTTCCTCGTCACCTCGCATCCGATCCAGCCCTGCTCTTTGCTCGGGTACCAGCACCGCGTGCCCACTTCAAACGACATAATGGAGAAGCACTCTCTTTCTGAGGTATTAGCAGGTATCGCAGAGTCGACGGGATGCCCTGGCTGCGACGCGTCAACGCCCTGTGTCGTGGCATCGGGCGAGGAATCGCGATATTTCAGTGTTTACAGATATCTGGGTTTCGTAAGCGATTTACCCGAATTTTACCCGATTTTGACACAAATTCCTCGACCTCGAGGGCCTCGAGAGCAGCAGACGATAAGAACGAGACTGTTCTGAGGGTTCTGAGGGCTTGAGGGCAGTTGATCTGGTGCATTTGGAGTTGTGCAAGGGGCTGTTGTTGGTCGGACGCTTTTTTGGTGCTCGTTTTCTGCGTATTTGGGCGCAATTTTATGATGGATTCCGTGATTGATAGGAGGGACAACGTCAGGAGGAGGCCCTCGTCGGCTTGTCTCGTTGCAGAGAGGATGTACGGTGGTGGTAGTGTTGAGTTAGGATGTGACGGAAGGCTGGGAGGCCCTGTGCTGCTCAGAAAGTCCCCGCAGAGCGAGTCTCTGGCTGGGACTGCTGCTTCTGCTGCCTTGTTGAGGCGGGCCCCCGTTATTGCGGTTAATGATAAGCCCGTGCTCGTTGCACGCTCGGTCCCTGGATCAAGAGCGGGGCACAGACGGGACAGTCCCGCCTTCGAGTTTGGGGCCGTGGAGGACGACGACGAGGACGACGACGATGACGGCGATGGGTCGTTCAGCTGTCTGCACGATAAGTTCTCGATGGAAATCGCAGGTGCAGGGTTCTACAAACAGATGAACAATTACTCTTCCGCCTTTGGCGGTGATTTCAGCACTTTCAGCTTCGAGGAACCGCACTCGGCGGGTGTTACCGCAGCTTCGAGTTCCAGCAGTATCGGGTCAGTCCTCGAGTGCGGTGGCCCTTGCACCCCACTCAGGGACAGCCACAGGAGACGTTCCTCCGTTGCAACGGTGTCCTCTGCGTTCAAACTGCACTCCAGAAATGATATATACGGGAAACAGAGGCACAAGAGGACGATGTCCAGCAACAACAACTCGCAAGCGAAAAGACTCGTCCAAGAGTTCTTGAAAGTCGATAAGGATCCATCGCCCCCCAGAAGAAACTCATCGTCGCAACTCAACAGCTCATCGAGTCTGGTGTTTGAAAATCTGCTGTACAGAGAGCTGGATCATTCGTCAAAGTACAGTATGTCAGAGAGGTCGCTTCCGAGAACACCGTTTACTGATGGGAGCCTGCCCTCCGCTGTGTCATCTGCATCGATTGTCGGTACACCGTTTACCTCAGGTGACCATTCCAGCCCGCCACAGTCGCGGGAATCAGACATATTCTCCAGTTCCCCAGAGATGGACTCCTCGGCCTCCTCGCTCGATGTCCAGGTCAAGAAATCGGTCAAACGTAAGATCCCATATAAGCAACACATCCCAACGGCGATTCACCAACTCGAATTGAAACTAAGGGATCAAGTGCAGCGGAAGATCGTCGCTGACGAGTCCCGTCTAATGGATAATCTGAACAAGTTTGACACACTGACGACGGATGTTGCGCAACTGCGAGACCAGATCTCCACTCTGAAGATGGCAATCAAAGACACGTACCTACCGAAAATACAATGCAGCTTTGACAGTGACAATAGCGAATCCTTCATCCACACTTTACAAGATAACGTGAACACTGCCGTGCAGGAACTAGAGGTCCTCGAGAAGAAAATGCAACATTACCAACGAAAGGTCGCACAGCAGAAGGAAACGATGAAAACTTTAGAGAGCCTCATCAACATGGGCAACACGTTAAGAGAGGTGAAGCGCAATACAAAATCTGTGTACAAATACAGGTACGTCCTGTTCGACCTGTGCATTCTCTCATTCGCCATCTACTTTGTCATGCTGCTTCGAAGCCTGTTTTGGTAGCCTGTTTGTGATCCAACATAACCCATTTACAGTTCGGTTACTTATTTTTTTCCAGCCTTATACCTTTAACCATTAATTCCGGACCCTATAGACACTACTCGTACGTAAACAATTAGATATTGACAGACACTCAAACACATCTATATTCTTTCCCCGCCTAACTGCTTAGTCATTGACACCGAACAATACAACGGAAATATATATATGTAAGAAAAATTATATATACATGTATGTACTCTGTGTAACAGAAGCATTCTTCTCTCCGGTCTAGTAGCAAGCATACACAACACCCTCGCTCGTCCAGTATGTCATCTACTGCTGAACAGATTGCTAAAAATGCCCGTTTTGCCGGGAATGTTTTGAAGACGCTAAGCAACGAAGACCGTTCCACAATCCTGTACAAGATACACGACGCTTTAAAGGCTTCTAAGGATGACATTGAAAGGGCTAATAAACTGGACCTGGCTGCTGCAGAGGAGACAGGCCTGTCCTCGTCGCTTGTGAAGAGGTTAGATCTGTTTAAAGGTGACAAGTTCGATACTATGTTACAAGGTATCAAAGACGTCGCTGATTTACCAGACCCCGTCGGTAAAGTCAACTTGGCGAGAGAGCTGGACGAAGGTTTGACACTGTACCAAGTGACCTCTCCCATTGGTGTGCTGCTAGTCATCTTTGAATCTCGTCCTGAAGTGATTGCCAACATTACCGCTCTGTGCATAAAGAGTGGTAACGCTGGTATCCTGAAAGGTGGTAAAGAATCGTTGAACACTTTCAAAGCGATGGCCAAGATTATTAACGACACGCTTGCCGATAACGAAAAGACCACTGGCGTCCCAGTGAATGCTGTCCAGTTGATACAAACCAGGCAAGATGTGAACGATTTGCTCAGTCAAGACCAATTGATTGACTTGGTCGTTCCAAGAGGTTCCAACGCTCTGGTTAGAAACATCAAGAACAACACCAAGATCCCAGTCCTGGGGCACGCAGATGGTATCTGTTCTGTTTACATTGACGAGAATGCTGACCTGGTCAAGGCAAAGAGAATCACAGTTGATGCAAAGACAAACTATCCAGCTGGCTGCAACGCCATGGAGACTCTACTCATAAACCCTAACTTCCCTTCCTGGACAGATGTTCTGACCAATTTGGCCGAGCACGGCGTCACTTTGCATGTCACTCAAGAAGTCAAGGATGCATTAAAGGAGCAAGGCAAATTGACAGGGGAAACCGCTGATAAAGTGGTCGACGCTAACGAATCCGTCGATTTTGATAAAGAATTTTTATCCTTGGACTGTGCTGTCAAATTCACCCCCACGGTGCTCGACGCTATTCAGCATATCAACTTGCACTCCTCCAAACACACGGATTGCATTGTCTCCGAGGATAAACCAAATGCGGAGCGGTTCTTGAAAGCCGTCGATTCTGCGGATGTGTACTGGAACGCATCGACAAGATTTGCGGATGGGTTCAGATACGGGTTTGGTACGGAAGTCGGGATCGCCACGTCAAAGATCCACGCCCGTGGACCAGTTGGTCTTGACGGGTTGGTCATATACCAATACCAAATCAGGGGTAACGGGCAAGTCGCCGGGGATTACCTGGGCGCTGGTGGTAACAAGGCTTTTGTGCACAAAGAACTTGACGTGAAAACAGTTTCGTTATAAAATCACCAATCCTACGATTCATGAGAAGCTGGAGGTACGCGTAAACGTTTCATCGACTAGAATATGTTAGTATATGATACATATGTGATTTAAGCGGAGCGGAGCGGTTATATATTCGCTCCTTTCTCCGCATACCCACGGTTTTCTTTTCTCTTTGGTCTCTTCATTGGAATGACTATTAAAGTGTATGTGCTATATTTGAGATTAGTTTTCAGTTGTCTGTTGTTCAGCAGGCTGTAAATTTGTCTCCTCTTCAAACTCAATCTCGACTCTGGGCCGTTTAGCCTTAGGTGCCTTGGTCTTCCTTCTCTTGTTCGAATCTGTGTTCTCGTCCTCGTCACTGCTCTCATCAGAGGAGGAGGAATCATCTTCATCAGAGGAGTACTCTCTATCAGAATCGGCCAACCATTTCTCTAGATCGTTAACGTCAACGTACTCGTTCTCCTCATCAGCTGCCACATACTCAACTTCACCGTCATCGCTCTCCTCTTCCTCATCCCAGTCTTCCAAATCTTCGTCCACTTCCTCGTCCTCGTTCTCGTCGTCCAGCTTGCCAAGAACTTTCTTCCAGACTTTCTCGTCCACGTTCAATGGCTTGTCCCCGTACGCACCAGACTTCAATCTATCCAGCAACTCCTTCTCAATAGCCTTTTCGATCTTGGCAGCGGACAACGCTTTCCTTTCCCTGTTCTCCTCTCTCCTCTTGACCTTTGGCGCCACACCGACGTAGTGCCTCTCGTCCTCCCTCATAGCGAGCCTCCTCTCTGTGATGGCCACCTGCGTCAGTTTCGTAAACCTCTGCTTACATTTGTGCTTGAAGAAGTTATTCCAATGCATCAAGTGCTCATCGATCTGCTTCAAAGCTGTCACGTAGTTCTTCGACAACTTGATCTTTTCCCACAGTTTCGCCGGTGTGTGCGCTCTCTCGGGAGTCTTGATGTACAGGTATATCCGTCCCTTGTCACTCCTCACAGTCGCATATTTAGAGTTCGCCAGCGGACACGACTGCCTCGTGCACAACCCAGTCACATTATACGGGTCCCGACAGAAATGCTGCCCGTTCCGCGTCTTGATCCTGTGCGAACAAAAACTCTGGCTGATCACCTGCCATACAATCTCATCGGTGGACATCGCGTAATTTTGACCTTGGATAGTCCCTCGCCAAACACCTCTCACCAACTCAACTGGTATCTGATCAATGCACACCTCTTGCTATATGTAAGTATCTCAAAATTCGATGCTCATCGCAAAAAATTTTTTTTTTTTGCGGAAAAAAATTTTTTTCAGTCACTTTTTACGGTTTTGGTCCAAGCCCTAATTTCCACTTTTCAAACCCTAATTTCCTCGAATTTTCGTGAAACTTTCGATGAACTGGACGATGAGCAACGAGCCAGGACGGTTTTGTGGGCTGATAAGAGGTCCAGAGGTTGCTGAGCTTCTCCCCTGTGTGCAATTGGGTAACTTCCGGTGTTGAATACTCTACCCTCTCTTTTTTGGCGATGGTGTTTGCAAAACTATACTCTTCAATAAGCCGGTCTGAGAACTCCGGGGATTCCCTGCTGGGCGGCGCGTCCTCTGGTTCCTTCTCGACAAATTCGAGGGATCACCCTATAGAACTGGCCATCTCTGTTGAATCCCCGCCCTGTGTGATGTACGGCACTGCCACGGAGTCCTCAGGGGCGCTACTGAGTGGGGTTTTCACTTTGACGGTGAAGGACCCGTATCAACGGAAAGGCAAACATAATTCCGATACGTTAGGTGATGAGCATCTCGCAGCGACCAACAGTGCCGAGGCTAGTGATAAGCGGAGGAGTGGGCTTTTCAGTACATTCTCGAATCTGACAATTACCAATTCCAACCAGGGCAGTCAAGCTGGTTTCAACGCCGCACAGTCCAATTCCAAAATTATGTCTGGGTATACAAAAGTCAAGGTGAAAAGTGTCACATTGTCGTTGGTGCAGAGAGTGCACTATCAAAAGCCATTTGTACCAGAAACGAGCGCTATTCAAAATTGTGCGAACTGTAAGAATAAAATAACCAACATGAAAGTATGGCAAATCCAGACAATGGTGCTGGATAAAACCGTTGGGGTGCACTCGTACCCGTTCTCATACTTGGTACCTGGATCTGTCCCGTCTACTTGTGGGTTGGGATCCAGTGGTGAGACTAGGGTCTCGTATGAACTCTGCGGTGTCGTGACGTATTACTCCCCGCACTATGGAAAGCAGAAGGAGCCAAAGGAAACATCACTGCGAGTTTCTATACCTATACCAATAACAAGAAGTATCACGAGGGGTCCCGATAAGAACTCGCTCAGGGTGTTCCCACCGACAGAATTGACGGCTGCTGCTGTATTGCCCAACGTGATCTATCCGAAATCCACATTCCCCTTGGAGATGAAACTGGATGGGATTTCGTCCGATGACAGAAGGTGGAGGATGAGGAAGCTTTCCTGGAGGATAGAGGAGACAACACGAGTAAGAAGCAACGCTTGTAAAGTTCATACGAATAACCTGTCGCAATTGGAGCAAGAAATACAGAGGAAGGAAATCGAAAGAAGTAAGAAACCTGCTCAGGCTATCAAACGGTACGGAGATATTGGTCCCCAAATCAGAGTATCTGTGGCATCACCTGACAATATGCCTGTAGCGGTAAATTTGAATAACTTGGGGGTCAGTACAGGTCCCAATGCAGCCCCTAGTGGCCGGTCTGGAGAAGCCAACAACGCTGAACGAAGGTCGAATGGACCTCCGCACCAGCAACAGAGGAGAGCAACAAATAGTAACGGGATGAGAGACAACGATGACGATGATGAGGATAGCAATGATGCAGACACACATTTCATTCACCCAAGTGATGATGCCCTAAGGCAGGAAATTCTAGAACAACAGCAAAGGATCAAGGAGGAGCAACTGCGGAGAGAAATCGCAAAGAATAACAGTACTTTATTTACGGAAGAGATTAGGATTGTCTCAAAGGGAGAGATTAAAAACGGCTGGAAGACTGACTTTGACAACAATGGGAAAATAGAGCTCGTTACGGATATCGATTGCATGGCGCTAAACTCTGGCGTGTATAACCCGTTACTACATGCTTCAACGGCAAAACCACATATTGAACCAAAGAGAGCGCCAATAACAATTGCAGGCGATATACAGGACCCTAATTTGGGTATTTATGTCTCACACGTTTTGGCTGTCGAGATAGTGGTTGCAGAGGAAACATTACAGTACTCGAACGGGCAGCCCGTTAACAAGAGCAAGAACGATAAATTGAAATCGCCGCCTAATTCTAACAATATTGAACCGAACAATGCGGATCAAAGGCTCGCTGAACTATCCCCAATGTTCGCTAACCGGAACACGCCAAAAGTGCGATTGGTATCGGAGGAGGGCGACTTGAGTCCCTCTACTTCTCGTAACAGTTTGAATGGATCGCCCGCTGCACCAGGACCCAAAATAGTCAGCGTTCCGACTGGGGCTGCTCGTGTCCTTCGGATGCAATTCAGATTGAATGTCACGGAACGGTCCGGTCTTGGTATATCGTGGGACGAAGAGGTGCCTCCCATCTATCAGGACGTTAAGGATAAGGCCCCACCTTGTTACGAAAACGTGAGCAAAGGTACAGTGATCCCCCACATGGATTTGGGTGTTGTCGACGGGGACGAAAACGTTGATGAATTTGGAGACGCACCCCAGCTGAGAAGAGTCAAAAACAATGACATGCCAATAAATATCACGCCTCCGCCGGTGGCTTACCATGGAGGCAGCAGTAGTAGTACTAATAACAACGAGAACGGTCACCTATTGACTACTGTCAAGTCCCCACAGTTAGAACCTATCATCAGTCTGCAGGGGAACGTTCCCTTCCGAGGTCAGGCGCTAACCCCTGCCAACACGAGAAATGTTGCTGTAAGAAATGTATCCGAGCTCTTAGACACAGACAGGATAACTCAATAATATATTCGTCTGACTGGTTCAACAGAAGTATCAGAAATATAATAATAAAATGTGGACATTTAAGTCGTCTGCTTCTTTACATACCACTTATAAATATTACAGATATTAACGATATAGTATTATGTTGGGCTGACATTAAAGAGTCAATACACAATATCAGAATCTGCAATAGACCATTTAGGTAACCAGTTCAAATAGGCGTAGTTCGAGTTTGGACCGTCCATACCAAATGAGATTGGAGAGAACCAGTAGAACCCAGCTAAAAAGATGACAAAGTAAGAGACGTAGATGGCCACTCTCAACTTCGAGGGGATTCTTGCCACGCACTGGACATGAGCCTTCAATAGGACGTCGAAATAGTAACATAGGATGATAAGGGCAAAGTACAGCGCGGGCAAGTAGTGGTGAACGTAAGTGACTCTCGACATGATAACGAAGGGCACGTAATGTAACCCCCATGCCAACAATGGGTACAACCCACCCATCAAAAACACGTTTTCATCGTCGTTTGTGTGGAAGACCGGTAGTTGTCTCATCCATCTTAAAAACAGAACGACAACGGTGACCATCATGGCGAGCACAGCCACAGTGGATGGCCAAGTCGAGAAGGGCAGACCTAGCAAGTAGTACTTGACGAAATCGTCATCCCAGCCACACAGTCTCAAACCGATGTTCAAAGTGGGCCACTGCCAAGCAGAAGAGGCCAAATGATCGAACTTTTCCTCATCAGGGATCAAAGCGTTGTTTGTTGCCATCATGGCCAAGTTCAAGTGAACAAAATCCTTTAGGAACCCCGTGCGTGGGTACTCGAAGTCCTCTGGTCTTGGTGGCAGGATATCGTTTTCGTTTGTTTCAATGTTCCACCATGTCCGTTTGTCCCTTCTGAATGGGTTCTTCACACAGGCAACTTCGGACTGTCTGAACCCCCATTCCGGTAGACTGGACCCCGTTTGGGCCAAGTAGCAGCCAATCTCTTTGCTTCTGATACGGAAAGCGGTGGTCAACGGGTGGAGTTTGTTCTTATCCTCATCACCGACTTGGTCCATGATTTCAATGACCCAGTAGTCGTATGGGTCACCGATCTCATCGTTCCCGTACGCGGACACCTCGTAGTCGTTCTTGCTCACTGGAGCTGCGACAGGGTGGGTGTGCAGGTTCTTACCCGTGTTCTTGTGGACCAGTCTGTAAGTCTGTTCGTTCTGCACGTACTCGATGTCAGTTTCCTCGCTATTCCAAGCGGGCAAGTCTCTCGTACGTTGGAAAACCCATTCGTTGTTCGCGTCGCTGTAAGAGTAACAGGTAACTTGTTGTTGTGTCGAACCTTCTGGGTATGTTTGTACGTGAGAGTGTAGCAAAGCACCACCTAGGGCCTGGTTTTTGATGGAGATTGTGGAGGAGCCGAGGGTGATGTCACGAGGACCCTCGCCGACGTTGGTGCCGATTAGGTTAGCCTGGAACAGAGAGGGCATGTTGGCGTCGCCCGTACCTGTGTGTGACAAGAGAATGAAATGGATCTTGAAGCAGATCAAGAACACAACCGTGGGGAAGACGATCAGTCCGACTATTCTGGCTAGCCAGTGTGCGCCATACTTCTTCCAAGTCATTTTCTTTTCTCCCAAGAGGTTCCAAAGGTCAGCCACGGTGTACATTCCGACCAGCGTGATGATGAACAGGCCTACCATCTTGACGGAGATTGCGCACCCCATGGAGATCCCTGTCAACCCGAGCCACTTGTACCACTTTCTGGTGAAGGGCTGTTTCCTCTGGTTATGGAACATGACGAAACAGTAGAAACTGGCGACGGTGAAGAACAGAAGCATCGAGTCCAGTAGGATGAACCGCCCTAGTGTCAAGTAGCTCGGTTCGAAGCACACGAGCGCAGTGAACAACCATACCACTGGCAGCGAAAACCCGATCGCCTTCGCAGTGAAGTACGAGACGGGCACACACAGCGCGGAGAACGCCGCGTTGAATATTCTCATCTTCACGTAGTCGATGTACTCCGGGTACTCCTGCCCCGAGGGGAAATCCCACGACCCGTTGTAGCCGGCAATGTAGCCGGACAAACCAACAAGCATCTTCCCCAGTGGTGGGTGGACATCGTGGTAAAATTCGTGTCTCAGGTAGTACGACCCGAACTTACCGAAATGCGCTTCATCCCACACGACGTGGTTATTGGCGCCAATTCTGTACATTCTGACAAAAGTACCGAGCAGCGTGAACAAGATCGGCATAGCGACAGCCTCGAGCAGCAGCAGCGGGCTTCTCCCCGCGGCAGAGCGTGTTTTGGACACATCCTCTTGCTCCCTCGCAGAGGACTGTTTCCCTGACTGCTTCCCTCTCGCCCGCAGGGTATCTTGGGAGATACCCTCTTCGAACGCAGTGGACGACATTCCCTTGTTGTAGTTGTTGCTTTTTCGACAGTCCAAGAAGCAATTGGTCTTGTTTCGCACGAATTGAGGGGGGCTCTACAACTCTCAGACAGTGGACCAACACTTCAACCGTCCACTCTTCGACACGTTACCAGCTGCTTCTGTGGAACTTACGTGTCATCTTAATAACTGAAATTTTGTTCATTCCGTGGAAAGTGACAGAATAACGAATCCTGCACCCGGACAGCACATACAAAAGACGCCGCGCCGCGAGACACCTGGCGACAGCGACCCAATGCCCCCACGAGAGGGCACCAACACCAAGCACAGCTGGTCCTGGCCTCGAGACCGCTACCCACTAGTCCCCGCAGCGGTAGCCCAACGGTTTGTAGTCGACACCGCGTGCCCTGACCGGTTCCGCGGAACAGTTACCCGAATGGGCAGCGAGTCCCGCTGCGACACATAAAAGGACCAGAACGCAGTCGTCGAGCAGACACGTTCAGAAATGCTCCTCTTGTCTCTTACAGGGTTCCACAAGACCTCAGGGGGGCCAAGAAGCGGACGGTGTGCATACTCTCTCACACGCCGGCCGTGATACTACAGGGCGTGCCGTTTGGAATAATTTTACTGTTATTCTGGACGGTGTGTCCGTTTGCTTCCCCCCAGAGCAATAATTAAGAGGTCTTTACATATTTCCCGTACGAGAGGACGGTGCACGCTGCGTGCACCGCTGTATTGTCTACTAGCGTATTCATTCGTGAATATGGGAAAGGTACTATCTTAACATTTTCTTGTTCGTGTATACTTTGCGTAGTGTAGCACGGTAGCACTTGGCATCGGGATTTTTGGGAATGGAAAAATTTTTCACTTTGACTGAGCTCATCATAAACTGCCGTTCTTCGATGAGCTGAGTTCCACTTGTGTCTTGAAACTGCCCACTGCTGTAACCCCCTCCCCCCCGCAATGGATTTCGAGAAGAAAGAGCACCCTGAGTTCCCCACTGTCGACAAGGCACACGTTGAGCAGGTCATCGTCCCCGAATTGAGCCAATGGTGCTTGAGTAACGGGGTCGCGTTGGCGTCGAGCGAGAACATGTACACCGCAGTGGCAGCCCCCACGACGGTGTTCCCGACTCCTGTCCCACGGTCAGCGTTCCAGTCCGCGAAACAGTTGCAGAAACCGTTCAACAAGCTGTACGCGCAGATCGCCAACTCTGAATGGCTTCTCAAGGAGACCAAGAGCCTCGCGAGGGCGGACCCAGCCTTCACGGGCAGGCTGTTCAAGCTGTACGAGGACCGCACCGCGAAATCAAAGCAGACGATAAAGTACGGTGTGTTCCGCTCCGACTACTTGATCGACCACAAGACTGCATCCGTCAAGCAGGTCGAGTTCAACACCGTTTCCGTGTCCTTTGGCGGGCTGTCCTCGAAAGTCGGCGAACTGCACTCGTATTTGAACGTGATGGGGAAGTACGACGCTGCAGGTAAATCCTTCTACGAGCCCGGTGAATTGCACGTCTCTGAATCCATCGTCTTCCTCGTTAAAGCACTTGCCGCAGCGTTGACCCTATACAAAGTCGACACGGAAGATGCCGCCGCAAAGAGGGAGCAGGACGATAAAGTCGTCTTGTTCGTCGTGGAACCAAAGGAATTGAACCTCTACGATCAGAAACTGCTTGAATACAACTTGTTGAAGCTGTACGGTATCAACTCCCTACGTGCCACTTTGGATGAGGTCAAGACCGAGTTCACTTACGGCAGGGACAAGAGGCTTGTCCACAAGAAAACGGGCAAGGAGGCCGGTGTCGTCTACTACAGAACGGGCTACGACGTACGTGACTACAGTAAGGAGGACCACTGGGACGCCAGGGGATTCCTGGAGGAGTCCTTCGCCGTCAAGGCCCCTGACCTATCGGTCCAGTTGGCAGGGACAAAGAAGATCCAACAGCTGCTGACGGAAGATGAAATCATCTCGAAATTCGTCGACGATGCAAAGACCAAGAAGGAATTGATGGACAGCTTCGTCAAGATCTACCCATTGGACAACTCGGAGCAAGGTAAGCTGGGCAAGAAATTGGCTTTGGAGAAGCCCGAGAACTACGTTTTGAAGCCACAGAGAGAGGGCGGCGGGCATAACGTTTACAAGAAGGATATCCCTGCCTTCTTGAAGGGCATCAAAGAGGACGAATGGGATGCGTACATTCTAATGGAGTTGATCGACGCCAAGCCTACAACCAAGAACTTCATTGTGCGGGACGGCAAATTGTCTACAGAACCTATCATTAGCGAGCTGGGCATTTACGGGTCGATTATCTTTGACGGCGATAACATCCATATGAACGACTACAGCGGGTCGCTGCTAAGATCGAAACTGGTCTCCTCGAACGAGGGCGGTGTCGTTGCCGGATTCGGCTGTATCGATAGCATGTACCTGATGGATTGAATATATATAGAAGGGAAGAGCGCCGATAGAATACATAAGTAATCCCTCCCCCCAAAAAATAAAACGATGATGACGTTGTTGTTCTCCACTCTACTAGACGATACCTTTCCCCGTGAGCTCCAACCCCCATTTGGTGGCGCCCACAGTGTTGCCCGCAGCTGACATGATGGAAATAAAGGGAATCAAGTCGAGCAAAGTGGCAGGAATCCCAAACGCCCAAAATAGCCCACTGCGGACTTTCTTCAATTCCTTCATCTGAGCCGGTTCACAGCCCCTCCACTCCAGGTAGTTTCTTATGTACGCTGCTGCCCTGGAACTTGAATGTAGTAGATTGACCACAATGGGGCCCACGATGGGGATAAGTGAAATCAGCAGAAAGAAAAGGAAGCGGCCGACGACGTACAGGATGTGCATAGAGACGGATATTCTTTTGGACCAGTCAGTATTCACTCCTCTATATGCCGCCGGTTGGGTACTTCTCTGGGTGCCCGCCCTTTTCATAGGTTTGGAGCATGTCCCCGTATTGTATAACAGCGCCATTTGGAATATTCTATACTGATAAGTGGGCCATATGGTAAGCTTTACAACAAACCCGCTGATTGCCTGAGACTGCAAGATCCACTGAACGTGTACCAGAATGACACCAATTGGTCCCAACAGGACCATCAATGGCGATAAAAGCGTCATCAGTGGGATATAAATAATAGCCGCTATCGCCACAAAGAGAACCAAATGGCAAAGCAAGAGAAGCCCTGTCATTTCCCAGTACTTGGATTTCGTGGCAACCTCGTAGAAGCCCTATTGGAATGCATATGTTAGTATATTAGTCCTGTTTCAACAAGAGGTAATCAAAGTCATTCTTCCACTTACTTGGAACGGGAAGCTGAAAGTCTTGGGGGAACAGAAGTCGATCAGGAAATACTCCTTCAGGTAGTACATTCTTCTCCATCTTTGGTTTACGTACCGTTCAGTAGAGCATCTGAAGGAGTAGTACTCGAGCTGGCTCTTTTCCGAGTCGAAAGTGCGCTCCCCAGCCATTTGTCCTCGTTTTGAGTGGAGTGTTCATGCTTGTCTGTAAAAAGATGGTTATTGTGATTTATATTTAATTACACTGGGGAGCAGACACCCTGGTATACTACTTGATTGAGAGACTGTTCGAAGCTTGCTCCCAAGACAGATAAGGCAATGTTGGTCTGCGAGTGTGAGATGAGCGGCAATTTTGGAGGTAAAGTTGCGTACTGTTTTAAGTTTTGTGAAGATTATTTAATGTTAAGGTCATGGAATAGAGCACATGAATAAATAATATCGGGACGGGCTTATGCAGCCTGTGGAGACTATTCCCAGTATTAGTATTACGTTTATTTATTAAGTATTAGTATATGTATTTAATGTTGAGAATAAGTAAGCAGTTGAAAGCTGTCTGTAGCGCACTGATGTTTCTCCTTCCTGGCAAATTTCGGGAACGAGGCTCTCTTAAACCATTTCTTATTTATACTCTCTAGCTCTTCGACCGTTCTCTTAGTTTCCTCCTTTGCTCTTTGCTCCAGAGTTTCCCTCTCTCTGGCGGCCAAGAGTTCAGCTCTCTCCTTCAAAAAAGTCTCCATCGACCAGTCTAAATACAGGTCTTGCACCAGTTGAGGCAATGCCTCAACCTCTTCCAAAGTGTAAGTCCTTGCGAATATGCGGAAGACAGCATCCATGTTAGCGGTAGTCAAGTGATAAATACGCTTAGCCATAGTAGCAATCCGTCACTTATTTTTGAGTTGGAGAAGTGGTTGTCGTGGGATGAACCACTTGCCCCATTGCTCAGGACACCAACGCATCTTTTATATGTTTGGGGGAGTGGGTTAACAGACCCAAGGGTAACGTTCTCCCAACGGTACAAATGTTTACTATAAACAACCGCCCGGCATTCCAACCCAGATAAGCAACCGTTTTCTGAACGGTAAATCATACAGCTGAGTGAATGCACAATAACATAAACAAAAGTAACATACCGTGCCTCTCGAATCAATCAAGGAAACAATGCCAAGACCGAGCGACAGGGCCCGCACAAACAATACATCATCGCCATGACCGCCTCAATCGCTCCACTATCGAGAAACCAAAAGCGCCCCTCAAGCACCAAACGAGTAAAGGGTGCAGGGGACCCTGTAAAGCACCGTTACCGTTACCGTTACGGTAACGGTAACGGTAACGTTACTGTTGTAGTAGTAGTAGTAGGGGACACACCCTAAAAAGTAAAAGTGATCGTCGCAGAAACAGGCAACGCAGAAGGAAAAAGAAGAGCGGACAGCGTGTCTCTGCGGGCGTTTCTGTGGGGGCCCCACTATTTCGATTATTTCAGCGGTGCAGTTTTTCCGTTTCGGGAACGAGGTTTTTCCGGATTATATAAAGACGTCAGGGCGAAGAGACGGGACAGGGACAGCAGCGAGGAGGCCACAGCTTGCGTGACACGAGTACGGTATACTGGAGTCTGCGTTGAGCCATGGTTGTGACTATCAAAGAGTATGCGGACGCGGTGGCGTACCCTAAATTCCCGAAAAGCGCGCTCTTGGACCTTTCGACGTCGTGTTCGTCGATGGCGTCTTTGAACACGCTGGACGAGGACGATGGATCCGGTAACGCAAGCAGTCTGCGGTACATAGACGCGATGAAGCAGTATATCATGGATAAGACCGCGTTTCTGCGACGGTTCAGCGTCGACGAGGCACACATTATAACGATGCTCAACAAGCAGGAGACGCTGCTCACCGCTGACGTGTCGACTTTGGGGGCCCGCAAGAGAGTGAAGAAGTTCTCGGACTACGAGGTCGTGTTGGAGTTGGGTCAAGGCGCGTACGGACAGGTCAGCCTCGTACAGAACAAGTCAACGGAGGAGTTTGTCATTCTCAAGAAGATCTTCAAGGAGAGGATACTGCTGGACACTTGGGTGCGCGACAGGAAGTACGGTACGGTGCCCTCAGAGATACATATCCTGACTAAGTTGACGGAGCTGCCGCACGATAACGTTGTCTCGATGATCGATTTCTTCGAGGACGACGACTTCTACTACGTGGAAATGCCCATCCACGGGCAGGGAGACGGGTGCATCGAGCTGTTTGACTTCATCGATGTGAGGGACGAGATCAGCGACTGGGAGTGCAAACTGATCTTCAAGCAACTTGTCTCCGCCATCAAGTACCTCCACGACAGAGACATCGTGCACAGAGACATCAAGGATGAAAACATTATCATGGACGCGAGGGGGCACATCCAGTTGATCGACTTCGGGTCCGCTACAAACGCAGTGAGGGGACCCTTCAAGACTTTCTTGGGGACTATCGACTACGAACCACCAGAGGTCGCTCGTGGTGAACCCTTCTTGGGGAAACCACAGGACGTTTGGGCCCTTGGCATTTTATTGTACATTCTCCGGTTCAAAGAACCGCCATTTCTGGACCAACAGGCAATACTCGCAGGAGATTTAAAGTTCCCGCATGGGAAATCGGTCAATAGCGACTGTATTGACCTCATCAAAGCGATACTAAAGCCCTCGATCGAAGAAAGACCTACGATCGATGGCATCGTGGAACATAAATGGCTACAATTTTGAAAATGAACCGACCCCCCCATCTGCATGAAAGAAGTGTCTCCGAACGTTTCTTCACCACTCTCACTCATTAAGTAATAATTCTTTAAAACTTCACGAAGTTCACTATATATAATAGTGCTTAGTTCTTCCCATAATTATTAGTACACTTTTTTTTTATTGCCTTGTCACTTACATTTGATGACCTTAGAAACAAAAGAGGCAATAGCACAGGTCCCCTATGAGTCTATCGGTGAACGATATATTGGAGGATGATACCCTCGGGAGCACCGTCTTGTTGGATTCCCCGTCCGCGGTCGATTCATACTATAGAGAGTGCATGAACCTGCTTGTTAAGGGCCAGCCGAAGGGGGCACTGGAGAAGATGTTTGAACTGGGGGTATTGAACGATAAGCCGCTGGACAGTCCTGCATATTTCCAAATGTGCCTGAGTTGCTATTCCAATATACCAGACTTCTCATCCCTTGGCGTGTCCTTGCAGACGGTGGCTAAGAGAGTTTTCGACGTACAGCAGATGAACGACACCATCGTTCATTTGAGGTCAAGAGATGACGCAATGGTGCAATTGGAGAAGTATTTTGTCTGCTGTGTCAGGACTCTGTACCTACAGAACTCAAAAGAGCGGCTCGAGGGCACGATACAGTTGCAAAGTAGAATGAAGGATGAGATAAAGGAATGCAGCGAGGCAACTTTGAACGAGGAGGACGCACTGGTGTTAAGAGATATGGTGTACACGTACCTCGTTGATCTGGAAGTTGGGCTACTGCACAATAAGAAGTCGCTGTCCCTTTATGATTCTTTGTGCCTTGGTTTACCACAGTTACGGGACGTGTTGCAACAATACGATACTATGGGCACCACTTTCGAAGACACGATAACAAGGGACCTGGGCCCTGTCCCGAAGCCAAAGACGACGGCCGCACCGCGGTCAATCTCAGCTGTCACTCCGAAACCAATTACGAACAGGGACGAGTTGCAAGGCGCTATCACTGGTGGTGAACCGGAACGAGAGAAACAAGTCTCTGTGTCCTGGGCGGGTTTGATCCCCACCGTGAAGAAGTACTACTCTGACCACGTAGGCCCATTCGTGGCAAGGCAGGACCCGCGGATTCTCCGCGCAGTGTCCATCTGCCTTCTCCTGCTCGTGATCATCCACAGGGACAAGTTCCGCTCGCACAATTTCCGCCGATTGTTCCAAACAACGCTACGAAAGTCGCTGCAACAGCTGTGGTACATCACCAAGACCTTGACGAGTGTCTAGTGGCCCCAGGGCATCCATCGCACGGACCTGCATGGACCTGCACCGCCGTGTCGGGTGCACCCTCTCTGTCGCTGGGGTGTTACCCAGCCGCACCGCAAGTCTTTGAGAGGAAGAAACGATTTCTCGAAACAGCGACAGACCGTTGACGTTACCAGGAGGGGAAGAGGGTGTTGTAGAGGTTGTGCTGCGAGAGGTGGACTCCAAATACGCTAACTCGGTATGAATTCTGCGATGGTTGGGTCTGGTGCGGGCGAAGGTGCTGCTGGTGGCGCTGATTCGGCGGTGAATGCGGCCGGTACGGGGGAGAGCAATGACTTGTACCCCCTTGCGCTGTTGATGGACGAATTGAAGCACGATGATATTGCGAACAGGGTGGAGGCTATGAAGAAATTGGACACGATTGCGTTGGCTTTGGGCCCGGAGAGGACCCGCGACGAGCTGATCCCGTTTTTGACCGAGGTTGCACAGGACGACGAGGATGAGGTGTTTGCCGTTTTGGCAGAGGAATTAGGGAAGTTTGTACCGTTCGTTGGCGGCGACAAGTACGCGACCGTGTTGTTGCCCGCGTTGGAGATTCTGGCGTCCACGGAGGAGACACTGGTGAGGGATAAAGCAGTCGAGTCCCTAAATAGCGTGTCGCTAGAGTTGTCTCAGCAGCAGATTTTCGACGATTTCACACCACTGATCGAGCACTTGGCCACTGCAGACTGGTTCTCCTCGAGAGTGTCCGCGTGTGGGCTGTTCAAGTCCGTGATTGTGCGGGTGAAGGATGATTCGTTGAGGAAGAACCTGCTTGCCCTGTACTTGCAGCTAGTGCAGGACGATACCCCGATGGTGAAGAGAGCCGCGGCGAAGAACTTGCCCTCGATCATCGATTTGTTGACGCAAAACCCAGACTTGTCCACAAGTGACGACTGGGACTACATCTCAAACATGTTCCAAAGTATTATAAGTGACAACCAGGACTCCGTGAAGTTTTTGGCCGTTGACTGTCTGATTGCCATTTTGAAATTCTTCAATGTGAAGGGCGAGAGAGCGCACCTAAAGGACCTTTTGGAGTCCGCGATCAAGTTGATCACGGATGAGGCGTGGAGGGTCCGTTATATGGCTGCAGAAAGATTCGAGAGCTTGGCCTCGCAGTTTGCTACGGAACCTGAGTTCATCAAAGAACTGGTACCACCGTTCCTGCGGCTGTGCGAGGATAACGAAGGTGATGTCAGAAAGGCAATCGCGGAGCAGATACCGGGCTTTGCTACGTTGCTGAATGACTCGGACCTCGTAATAACCAAGATTATACCTGCCGTTCAAAATCTGAGCATGGACGAGAACGAGGCTGTGAGAGCTTCCCTTGCACTGAATATCACCAACCTGGCGACCCTCATGACAAAGGAGGAAGGTGTCACTCACTTACTACCCATACTGCTAAACATGTTGAAGGATGAATTCCCAGAGGTGAGACTAAACATTATAGCGAACTTGAAGGTGATCAACGATGTCATCGGCGTCGATCTTCTTGCCGAGTCCCTGCTCCCAGCCATTACTGAACTGGCCAATGACGTTAACTGGAGGGTGAGAATGGCGATCATTGACTATACCCCTGTACTAGCGGAGCATCTGGGCATCGACTTTTTCAATCAGCACTTGAGCGACCTATGTCTCTCGTGGTTGTGGGACACAGTGTACTCCATAAGGGATGATGCCGTTAAAAATCTAACCAAGTTGGCACAGATATTCGGCCCCGATTGGTGTCGTGACGAGATAATTTCAAGACTGCTAAAGTTCGACTCGCAACTTCTAGAGAACTTCATCTACAGGTTTACGCTGCTCTCCGCGTTGACTGCCCTCGTACCCGTTGTATCGACGGATGCTGTCACAGAACAGGTCCTCCCCTTCGTGAAGCACCTGGCGGACGACGCCGTGCCGAACATCAGGTTCAGCGCAGCAAAGTCCTACGCGGTCATCGTCGAAGCACTCGTAAAGGACGGAAACACTACTTACCTCCCACTAATAAAAGAGACCATCATCCCATCCTTGGAGAAGCTGACTCAGGACACGGACGTTGACGTTAAGTACTTTGCCGGCGTAAGCTTGAAGAAATGCCAGTCCCTACTGCCATGATCGGCCGCATATAACTTTATAAACGTTTCCCCCCCTTCTATATAAACCGTATGTAGCTACGACTTGGACCCGAACAGTGCAAGAAGTGTCCCCTCATTTCAACCTGGATCTCCATGTTATATAATATATATTGTTACCGTTACTGTATTGTCGTTGTTACTTAATCGAATCTCGAGGAATCGGTCCAAAAAAAAAAGGAGTTGAAGATCGAAGACACGAACGTACTCCGAGGACGAACTCTGGTGCTAATAGGGACCTCAATCGCCAGCAATCATGTTCCGTCGAAGGTTTATCCCCATCAAACATACGGTCAATCTGTTGAAAAAGACCACTCCCGGTAATGGACCCCCCCCACTGCCCGGTGCGCTGCCCAAGCACGACAATCGGTTCACGTTGTTGACTTACAATATCCTGTCTCCAGCGTACATGTGGCCGCAGGTGTACACTTACGTCCCCGAGCAATGCAAGCAGTGGGAGTTTCGGCACTATTTACTGGAGCAAGAGCTGTTGGGAAAGTACAAGGCGGACATCATGTGCATACAGGAGATGACGAAGAGGGATTACCAGCAGTTCTGGTCGCCAATTGCGTCTGGGAAGTGTGACATGGGCTCCGAGTTTATCTCCAAGACTGCTCCGAAATACTGGAAACGAGAATCGGAGGAGTTGGACGGCGTTGCCATTTTCTACAACCGCAAGATGTTCGATTTCGTTTCGTCGAAGGGCATCTATTTAAACCAGATGCTCGATGCCTTCAACGACCACGAGCTGGAGTACCTGGGCCAGAAGAAGCTTGGGCTGACAGACGGTGCTGGGAACCCGACCGGGGAGACCAACCTACTGAATTTCCTCAAACTTAAAAACCAAGTGTCGTTGTTCGTCTCGCTGCAGCACAAGTCTACAGGGATGTACTTCGTAGTGATCAACACGCACCTGTACTGGAAGTACGACGAAGTGAAGCTCACACAGTGTATGGTGATCATGCGGGAGCTCTCGCAGATCATCGACGACCTTCTCAAGGACGTACAGGACGTCACGAAGGAGAAAGTCAAGATCATCTTCACTGGGGACTTGAACTCCACCAAGAACTCCCCAGTGATCAATTTCTTGAGGGGCAACATCATCAGCCACTTGGACCTCAACATGGTCAACCCGATGAAGCCCTTCCTGAACCGATGCGTCTACGACGACGCTCCAGAGGAGTGGTTCGACAACACATGCTACTCGGGCAAACTGAAGGGCATCTTCGACTACATCTGGTACCACGACACGGATCTCAAGCTCACGAAAATCCTGACGGGCAAGGAAGTCTCCGACGAGCTCGACGAGACCAGCCAGCGCGGACTGCCCAACGGCACACACCCGAGCGACCACATCCCGGTCCTGACCGAGTTCAAGATCTTGGATCAATCGAAGGGCTGAAAATTTTTTTCATGGCTTCTTTTGAGGCATCAAAGAGGTGTCACAAAAAAACTGCAATAAAGTGGTGAGTTTGAAGTGTTAAAACTTTTGGTTATGTGACACAATTGGTGGCCAGTGAGACGAGACAGCACTGCGAGGTGATCATGAACGTGTCGAGTTTACCGAACTTTGCGCTTTACCACCAGACGGCGTCGCGGAGCGAGCATCCGTTACGGCAGAGCAGTTCTGAGCAAACTGTGCAGATGAAAATGGGTTATGCTGCGCAGAACAGCAGTGCGCTGCAGCAGCAGCAGTACCTCAGTACGACGCACGATGAGTCGATAGCCATGGAGGCGAGAAGACGACTGAATTTCAAAAAATCGTTCCTGGACGACCCTACTTTCTACCCAGAGATCTCTTCGAGCCAGCCGGACCCGTACAGGAACAGCAAACCGTATATTGGGAACGTGTACAACCAGATCACCTCGCTGAGTAACATGATGATGAGCAGGCAGCAGCAGGCGCAAGCGCAAGCGCAGTCGCAGTCGCAGTCGCAGTCGCAGCCGCAGAGATCGATGAACTCGCCATCGAAGTCGCCGCCGTTCATCCCAATACCCGGCGAAGAAAAGGCACTCAAGAACCAGCATTTCCAATTCAGGCAGGCGCAGTCGCAGTTCCAGCTACCGGCTAAGAAAATGGGCAACGTCTCAAATCACCGCTCGCAGCAGGGCGATCCGTACCTCATGAACTAGTCTCCCTCGAATAAGAGACTAGGTTCATACGCACATTCATCTCTGCATTCACAGCAATATAGCATTTGCATTTGACAAAGGACAACCCAAGAGGACCCAGTCCCATATGTATCATGATATCTTGATAGTAGGTTTTATATATATATAATAATAACAATGAGGATAAAAGTAGTATCAGTAATGTACATTGACCCACTCTCTCCGTTGGGTCAGGGTGAGAGAAGAATCCGGTTATTCTTTGCCAGAGGCCAGTTTCTTCTTGTAAGCGATGGACCGTTTGGTGACTCTGCCCGTCTTGGATCTTTGTTTCCGCTTCTTCAAGTGCGACAGAGTGTTTTGCTTGTCGTTCTTCGAGGCTCTCATACCTTCGATAGTCAGTTCCTTCCCCAAAGTGGCTTTGTCCGCCTTCCCAAGCACCCTTTTCGCTCTCCCGAACCTGGTCTTCTGCGTCTCGTTCAGCTTGTCGTATTTGGACTCGTTGCGAGGGTCCTGCGCCGCGGTCTTCTTGATGTTCTTGCACCTGGAGACTCTCAGTTTCCTAGCCTTCTTCTTCTCGTTGGATGCGGATTTCATCGGTTTATCGTTGAGTAGCAGAGCTTTGCTGACTGTTTCTAGTTGTTTGAACTGGACGTACGCGAAACCTTTCCCCACGTTAGTCTTCGAGTCCCTCACTATACGGACGTACTCGATCGGCCCACACGTCGCGAAATGCTTCCACAGAGTCTCCTCGTCCTCCTCGAAGTCGAGGTTCCCGATGAACACGGACCGTTGTTTGTCGTGCTTCGTTGGGTGCGACACGGAGTCCACTCTCAAGTGGCGGTTGTGGAACTCAGCACCGTTCAGTTTCTGGCAGACGAGTTTAACTGCTTCTTTGGTCTTGTAAACGATGTATGCGTTGATCGAGTCTCTAGACTTGTGCAGTTTCTGTTGCACGAAGGCCACTTTCCTGGGTAACGGTTCATCAAACGAGATAGATCTGAACCTGATGCTATCGATCACGAGTGCTGCGTCCTGTCCCTCCTTTGGATTCGTGGAGAACAGTTTCTTGAACTCTTTGTAAAGAGTCTTGGAGCTGATAATCTCGTTGGCCAAGTTCCCGACGAACACGGTCCTCTCCGCCTTAGCCAGCTCATCGTCCTTCAAGTCAAGCACTTTAGCCTGCTCTGCTTTCACAGCCTTCACCGTCTCTACAGAACCGTCGTTCTTCAACGAACTCTCCGTTTCCCCGTCATCGGACATCAGTTTCTCGTAGTATTGCGACTCGAGCTGGTCATTCTCGTCGTTCTTGCTTCTCTTCCTCTTCTTCTTGTTCGAGTCGACGGCGGGCAGCGCGGCTTCCTCCGCGGAGTCCGAGTCATCTTCTGTAACAGCAACAGGCTGCGCACGCTCCAACGGGGTCACTTTCCTCTTCTTCAGCGCAGACGTATCCTCGATTGGTTTGGCAGCGGAGTTGAACAGTTTGTCCACTGTGGACTCGACCTTCGTCCCATCAGGTTTCCCAAATAGCTGGTCAATAGAGGAAGACATGTGTGGTGGTATGGACGCTTGCAGACGGGTCTAACACAGATACACAGCACCAACTACTAGAGATGCTCATCGCTAAATAAATTGTGCAGAAAATTTTCCAGTACTAAAATATATATGGGCGAGAAACAGACATGTCACGGTGCCACTAAGATCAACGACCTCAGAGATATGCCCCGGTCCAATACCCTCTACGTGATGGGTACAGCACAGTTGGATAGATGATATAATCTTTAAAGAGTTTTTTCCTTATTAGAAATAGTGTAATGTATATATAGAGGAGTCTTGAAGGGTTTTGTAGTAGGTAATGTGTAGTAGCTAGCTGGTGGAGAGGCGAGTTCACACGCGGGTTATGCACCTTGGGGTCCACGCCTCTCCATGATTATTTGGCTCAATACAGTAAATACGCTTATTTCAATGGGATGAAACGGGAGGTGGTGGCACCGGCTCTACCGTGTCTGACTGGGGTGTAAGTGATGGAGAATTCACCCAAGTAGTGGCCGAGCATTTCTGGTCTGATCTCGACCTGGTTGAAGGACTTACCGTTGTAGATCCCGACGACGGACCCGACCATCTCTGGGACGATGATCATGTTTCTCAAGTGGGTTCTGACGGCGGTTGGCTTCTCGCCCTCTGGCGCGGCCAACTTGGCGGTTCTCAACTTCTTCAGGAACCCGGCTGGCTTGGTGGACAGACCACGGGCGAATCTTCTTCTGACTCTGGCTGGGGTCAGCTTGACGAAGTCCTCGGTGGACATCTCCAAAAGCTTGTCCAGGTCGACACCTCTGTAGGAATGGGTCTTGAAGATTCTCTTCTTTTGGGCAGCAACGGCAGACATATTTATTGTATGGGGTGATTGGCTGTGTATGTGTAGTGTCTGAACTCGGGACTATCTCTAGCTCTATGCCTGAACACCGCAAACTGTAAACTTCCAATGGCAGGTGTTAAAGCTGTCCGTGATAAATTGCACTTGAAATTTCCAGCTTTCTGTTTTGCGTCGTTGCTGGGGGGGGCGTAAAAAAAAGCCAGGCGGGGGGCCAGGCAGAGGCCCAGGCAGAAAACCCAGCCTAGCTAGACGGTCCCCCGCCCAGCCCCCCGCCTGGCGCCCCACCTGGGCCCGCCCGCACCCGCGAAAAACAAAAACACAAACTGCCCAATCGGGCAATTTGTG
The DNA here is from genome assembly GCA_030705205.1 of Huiozyma sinensis. Lineage (NCBI taxonomy): Eukaryota > Fungi > Ascomycota > Saccharomycetes > Saccharomycetales > Saccharomycetaceae > Huiozyma > Huiozyma sinensis. Next base: position 51,163 of record JANIWX010000052.1, read on the forward strand.
ACTGCCCCACAACCCTTGCACCACCGCCATAACACCATTTCCCCCCCAACACCACACACAAAATGCACTTTGAAAAAGTAAATTAAATGTCCCGGTTTTGGTTCTTTCCCAAAAAGGAAAGACGCAGCTTTTCCGAGCTTTGCTGAAATTTCACTGCAATAAACCTCGAATTTGTGTCACGGTTAGTGCGTATTGGCTCGTGCAGTTGCTGTTGGAAAGCGGTCCCCTGTCTCGTGTATCCAGTACAGTCACAGCCCCACACACAGACAGACACACGAACAATGAAGTACCTAGCTGCCTACCTACTGTTGAACGCCGCCGGCAACACCGCCGATGCCGAGAACGTCAAGAAGGTCTTGACCTCTGTCGGTGTCGAGATCGAGGACGAGAAAGTCAGCGCTTTGATCGCTGCCGTCGAGGGTAAGGCCGTCGCCGACCTGATCACCGAGGGTACCGAGAAGTTGTCCGCCGTCCCAGCCGCCGGCCCAGCCTCCGGCGCTGCCGGTGCCTCTGGCGACGCTGCCGGTGAGGCCGCCGCCGAGGAGGCCGCTGCCGAGGAGGAGGAAGAGTCTGACGCGGACATGGGTTTCGGTCTATTCGACTAAGAAGCGCGTATCTCGCACCAGCATTTCACCCTTTCAATTGATGATGGAGGGACGCAGAGAGCGTCCTCATACACTAGTTTTCTATCCTATCGATATATATATAGGCAGTACGTACACCTGCAGTAATACAATCAACAACAGTAAGCAAGTAGCGTCCCGTGAGCCTCCAGGGTCTCTCGCGTGTGGCGCTAGTGTCCGAAACACAGATACGTGTCCAGATCTGGAGGGGCTTATATAAGGAAAATAGCGATGACTTGCAACTTATACACGTATCTCTGGTGGCAGAGTTGGAGGTTTCCGCTGTTGCATTCACGGGACCCAAGGGATAATGAAGCTGCCGCTACTGTTGCAACTGCTGCCCGTTTTCACGAGAGCTGTGAGGGCTCAGGGCGAACTGAACGGATTGATACTCGCCGAGCAGAACGATAACACGAAGGACGAGCTCAACGAGGATGGGACTGTTCGCGTACCAGCAGACTTGGAGATCAGGGGCGCGCTCGTGTGTTCCAAAGAAACGAACGAATGCTACCCTCGCGAGTTTGAGCCGCAGGCCGTCTGGCAGCCCGTTAAGAGACTCCAGATGCTCCCCGCTGGACTGGATATCCGGATGAACCTCGAAACCGGGTTGAAGGAGGCGAAGTTGAGAGAGTCACAGCCAACGGAGGCACCAGAACCACAGGAGTACGAACTGACGGGCGAGTTCAAAGAGATTGCCGCTTCGTTGATATCCGAGGACTACACAGCTGCGGAACGTCAACTGCAAGAAGTGCTGGATCTAGCGCACGACTACAAGATCGGGTACAAGATCGTCGCCCACGACTTCGCGCTGCTTAAAGACGTGTCTCTCAGCCTACGGTACCCTGACTCACTCAGGGAGGCCGCGGCGTCCTGCATCCTCAGCAGTGTGAGGAATAACCCACCTGCACGGAAACACATCCTTGAATTCTTCCCGGAGTTCACAGACGCTACGTTCGAAGCCATCGCAGGGTTGTCCCCCAAGCAGAACGTCCTGATGAAGCGGTACCTTTCCACTCTGGAGGAGTTACTCCCACAACATTACGACTTCACGGGACCCCAGATGAGTATCCTGAACAAAGCCGTGTCACAGATGGACGACATACAAACGAACATCCGCGTGTTACAGTTGGTCTCCAAGTACCTGGACCACATAGATAAGAACTCAGTGATCCCGCAGAAGGAGTTACAAGGATGGACGGACCGTCTCGTGGCGCTAATCGGCAATGACCGCGTCGACGAGTTGCACGTCAGACGGTTCTTCGACTCGCTGTACAACATGAAGAGGCATTTCCCACACGACTTGCACATCGGCCCCGGTTTCCACAGCTGGCTGCTAGAACAGGTCGCTAAGAGGTCTGCGAATCTGAGGAGCGACCTGCACCAGAGAGACTTGGAGCAGGACGAGTTCGACCAGAAACTCGTGGACAGCAGGTTCTCCGTCTTTGGCAACAAGCTGGCCAAGCGGATCAAAGCGGACGAGTACAGAGACGAGCTGTGAATGGCGCAGATAGTATATGCACTTGGGTGTCACTATATAACGTACGTACAGGTGTTTGTGAGTCCTTCTTCTCAGTCATTAGTCACCTCATCGAGGAACCCCGCATCGTTTGAGAGCCTGCTCCTGAACTTATCCCACCATGCATCGAACACTTTTATCGGGACGTTCCCCTGCGGATCAAGAAACCCTGCGAGGTAGTTATACGCGTGTTGCACGATCTTCCCCGCGAGTTCCTGCGTTAGCGATGGGTACAATCTCGCCAGTTGACCAGCAGTGGCTACATTTCTTGCACGGGGCGCTATGACGAGCGACGACGACGACGAGGGCGGCATAGACCCGCCCGCAAGTTTCTCCGCGGCGAGTTGCGCCTTCCACTGTTCGAGTCTGGCAAGCCCCTCTGCACGCGGTTCAATCGATATACCAATGATCAGTTGCGAGATGTTGCTGCCCCCAGTACGGGGCAATGTTGCACCGTCGACATCCTCATCCATGTCAATCTCCCCGAGACCATCAGTGACCGCCTCTGGGCTGGCCCCGCCACCGGACAACCGCACTTTGAACATGGCACTAGGTTTCTCTAGGGACAAGTACCCAAACAGTTTGAAGTCCTCATCGGGTCCCAGCTTGAAGTACACTGTAGCGATAAAATCCGCCGGGAACGTCACATTGGGCAGAATGAACAGGCTGATGTGCGAGTACGTCTTGGGTTTCGTCGACGATAAAACAAGGGTATGGCGCAGCCCGTTCGTGTTGGGCACTTCCTCGGACAATTGCAGCGGATTCCCGGAAGCAATAGCAGCAAACATCGACTTCAATCAGCGGCAACAATGACAGTGTCTTGGACAGACGTCCAACAACACTCCAGCAGCAATCAGAACAGCATATCCTTCGAGGTCTCGTGGAGGGGGAGGACCCTCCTCCCGTTCGCTTATATAAACGATTTTTCACTTTAACTCGAAAGTTCTCGAATACACTGTAAGAGATCAGTAACTGTTGCTGACGACTGCGGCCGCCTCTTGCAGTCTTGCGGCGGTCTCGTCGGACCCGAGGATGCTCACTAGGACTGGGATCTTCGCGCCCGGCAGCGATCCGGCGAGCGCGAACCGCAGGGTCTCGAAAACGGTCCTCTTCTTGATTGCGAAACGCTGCGATGCGTCTGCAACTGCTGCCTCAAGGGACCCGTCGTTGCCCCGCAGTGCCTCCTGTAGATAGTGTACCAGTTGTGTGGTGACTTCCCGGTTGCTGTTATCCGCTAGGAACCTCCCTGCTCTCTCCGAAGTATATACAGGTTTCTCGAAGAAGTAGTGGAAGGTGTCGCAGAACTCGTCGATCGAGTTGAGTGCAGTGCCGCATTCCTTGAGGATCCTCTTAACTTTGATTCTGTCACTGGAGCCGAATCTGTCCGCGACAGCCTCGGTGGCCCGGTCGACGAGCGGTTCCAATTCGATGTCGTTCTTGAGCCTCTCCTGTAGGAAGTGCTTGTTGAAGAACCAGAGCTTCTTGCTGTCCACTTTGACGTTCCCCCTGGTCAAGTGGTTCAAGTTGAACAGTCTAACGAGTTGGTCCAAAGTGAAGCACTCGTGGGTCTTGTTCGCAAGTTCTCTTGGGGGGGACCACCCGAGCAACGCGACGAAGTTGAGCAGCGCCTCTGGGAGAACGCCGCTCTGCTTCAATTGGTACACGGCGGCGTCTCCCCTGCGCTTGCTGAGTTTCTTGTCGTCGTAGACGTTCGTCAGCAGAGGGATGTGGACGTACTGCGGCGCGGACCACCCAAATGCCTTGTACATGGCGATGTGTTTCGGCGTCGAGGGCAGCCACTCCTCGCCTCGGATAACGTGCGTGACTCCCATGAGATGGTCGTCGACGACGTTTGCCAGGTGGTATGTGGGGAACCCGTCCGACTTGAGCAGCACAGGGTCGTCGAACCCGTGGCGGTCCCGCCGCGGCTGGATCCGCACGGACCCGTGCAGGAGATCATCGACCGCATCGTAGACCTCGGGAGCTTTGAACCGGATGACATAGGGAGTGCCCTGAAACGCATCGACCTCTTGGTCGCTCAGGTGCGTGCAATGGCGGTCGTACCCTTCCTCACGCAGGTTGTTCAGCCGCTCCTTAGAGCAGAAGCACTTGTAAGCGAACCCACCTTTGACCAGTTGCTCCGCGTACCGAGTGTAGAGACCCTCGCGGGCCCGGTCGCTCTGCCTGTACATGGGTCCATCCCATCTGATGTGGCACCAGTCCAGAGTGTCCAATATGTTCTGCTCTGCTTCGACATGGTACCGCTTCCGGTCAGTGTCCTCCAACCGCAGGATAAACTTCCCACCAGTGTTCTTGGCCAGCAGGTAGTTGTACAGCGCGGTCCTCAGGGACCCAAGATGCAGCAGCCCGGTCGGCGAGGGCGCAAACCTCGTTACCACGGGTGCGACAGGGTGGATATCCGCCCTTGGCTTGCTCGAAACAAGTGTGGGTCTTGCAGCAGCCGTATAGCGCCTGATATGGGATCGCAGGGACCACAGAAACCTCTGAGCTGCAACGTCCGGTAGCATTGGGTTCAGGGGCGCTCTCGGTAGCACCGGTGAGAAGTGCTTGAGTACTTGAAGTAGCTGTTGCTCTCTCTCTCTCTCTCTCTCATTAAAGCTACTGAACAATTGACCCGAAAACGGTCTGTGACTAGGACGACCCTCCAATGGGACGTGTCAATTGGTCTCCAGCGGTGCTCGTCGAGCCGGATCGTATACAAGGGTTTTGCTTGTGTCTATCTCTACATTACATACTTGGTAGTCTCGCCGAAATGGACCATCTCCGGGTCCTTCAGCGAGTCCGGGACCCAGGGACCCGCCATGACGCAGTGAATTCTCATCTTCTCGTGGTAGTACAGGTCTGTGAGCAGCTTCGGCGTGATCAGGAAGTACTGCGAGGTGTTGTCCGCGCACGCGCTTTGCACCATGGCTTTGTGGACGATCCGCTCGTTCCGTTGGTCCATACCTTGGTTGATCTCGTCGACTACCCTGAAGGGTGCGGAGGTGAACTCTTGCAACGCGATGATGTAGAGCACTGTGGAGACGGCCCGCTCACCACCGGACTGCGTGTGCGAGTCCAGCCTCTTCAAGGGGGCGTTGTCCCTGAACTTGACCATGATCTTCATCTCCCACTCTTGGTACAGGTGCGGTTTGCTCAGCTGGATGGCCCCCGCGGACCCGACGTTCGTGAACAGGTTTGTGAACCTCTCCGAGATCTTCTCGACAATGGTGTCCAGTCTCGGTTCGAGTTCCGCCTGCATCGTGGACATTGACGCCGTAGCTGCCTCCAGTTTGCGGACCATTGCGGGCAGTCTGGCCTTGACGTCGGCGAGTTTGCGCTCGACCTCCTGTAAGATCGCAATGGATGACTCGTCGTGGTTGATCATGCGGATTTCGGATTCGAGTCTCTCCACTTGCTCTCCAATGTACTCCGTGTTGAAGTCCCCCTGGGACTCGTACTTCTCCGCCAACTCGTTCAACTGATCCTTGAGCGCGTCGTCGTACCCCTTGATCTGTTCGACCCAGAGCTTGTAGTCCGCCGTGTTCCGCATGGTTTCGATCTGGTCCCGCTTCTCTCTGTACTCCCTGGTGAGCGTGGTCTCTTGCTCGTTGAACGCGGCGATGACCTCGCTGAGCGCAGCCTGTCTGTTCCTGACTTCGAAGAAACCGATGTCCGCCTCGAGCGACTGCGTCTGCGCGGCTTGCAGTTTCGTGTTCAGACGGACCATCTGGCGGATCTTGCCCGTTTGGTCGATCAAGTTCTGAGCAATCTGTGCCTCCAGCTGTGCGATCTTTGGGGTGACGTCTGTCCTGCTGTCGTGCCGTTTCTGCTCGAGCTTCCTCTTTGTCGCCGCGAGTTTCTCACCAAGAGAAGAGTAGTGCGACCTGAGACGGTTGAATTCGGAGAGCTTGTTGCCGATGTGTTGGCCCTCCCGTTTCAGTTCCTGCTCTCTGTGTTGCAGTTTGGACTTCCTGGCGGAGATCTCGTCCAGTTGCTCATGTTTCTCCTTGATTTGTCCCTCGAGTCTCTGGACTGTGCTCGTTAGCTCTCTCCTCTGCTGTTCCGTGAGTACAGACTGCTGGTACAGGTTTGTGGGCCCAATCTCGACCTCCGTGCTGAATGTTTGGCGGGAGTACAACGACGTGTTGACCGTAACGAGGTTTCTCCCAGAGATGAACTTCTTAAACAGAGCGGGTCTGCCGTCGCGAGGTTCCGTCAACGCCTTCAATTGTTCCACGGTGAGTTCTCTGCGGGAGACAGGGATCGCATGAATATTACTCTGCTGGCAAAGCATTTCGATTACTTGCGGGTCCCCGCGCACAAAGTCGATGAGGTACCCTTCGAACCCGTACTTGTGGAGTTCCCCGCTGGCCACTGGTTGTTTCCTTTCGTACCCCTGTCTGAGTTCTCTGAGGTTGACTTTGAACCTGCTTAGTAGGGACTCGCTGTGTTGAGCGTACGCTGCCGAGTTACCGATAGTCAGCGCTCTGCTTGTGTTTGCGTCGACGCACCTGTTGAGGTACGACGCTAGCAGGGGGTCCTGTGCCTGGACTGCGAGGATGGGAGGTTCGACGACGTCGTTCGCGAACGTATCCGCGTGTGCTCTAAGGTAGAGCACAGCTCTCTTGAGTTCCTCGTACTCACGTTGGTCCCTGCCCCCATTGTGGCCCGTTTCCAGGACACTGATACGGTCCTTCCCCAAAAGCCGTTTCCTCGTGTCGTGGAGTTCACGGTACAGTCGGTCGTGTTCGCGAGCGGCGGTCCTAGCCTCATTGGCGACGAGTTCCGCTACTGCATCCGCGGCTCGCTGCTGTTCTTCGAACAACTGGGCCTTCTGCGTTGCCAACTCGTCTACCGCCTGTTGTGGCGGGATCTTCTCCCTTGCGAGCACGAGCTCCGCCTGCTGTTGTTCCGCTGCCGATTCTAGTTCTGTGATCTCTGCCGCGATAGTGTGTGTCCTGTTGCGGTACACTGCCACTTGTGTTCCCATATCACGAGTGTTATCCCTGAGCAGTGCGAGTTGTGAGGCGAGTTCCTGTAGTGCAAGCCTTGCCCTAGTGAGGGACTCCTTCGCGGCAGCCCTATCCTCTTGCGTTGACTCCGCCGCAAGGGATTCCAAGAGTTGTTGGAATGGTTTCTTGTCGCTGAGGAGCGCTTGTAGTTGTCTCTTTGCAAGCTGGTACTCTGTCTTGTACCTGATCAAGTTGGCCTTGTGCTGTTTGATCTGCGCGTAGGGGAGCAACTGATTATGTCTCATGATTTGTTTGCGAGTGTTCTCGTACGTTCTGAGTGCGGACACAGCTCCCTCGAGTCTTGTCTGCTGTGAGGTGAGGTTCTCGAGGTTTTCCCTTTCGAGTTGGACCTCTTTGTCCAGTGAGATGTGTTCGCGTTGGAGTTGTGCGAGTTGAGTCCAGCGGTCCAGTAGCTGTCTGTCACATGCACGGACCGTCTCTAGAAGAAGTTTATCCGGTCTGAGTCTTGCGAATTCTTGGACCCGCTCTTGGGAGAGGAACTGGCAGAGGTTATCGAGTTGTATGTTGTGCTGCGCGGCGACCAATTGCCGCACGCGTTGCTCTGAGGTCTCCACGCCGTCGACGTAGTAAAGAGAGGCCTTCTTGTGGTTCCGTGTGAGCACCCGGGACACTTTGAGTGTTGTTCCCGGGTCCTCCCCGGCGAGCCAGACGTCTATCCGTGCGGAGTCCGCGCCGTTCTTGATGAATGAGTCGCTGCGCTTCATGCGGCCGAGGTACTCTGTGCGTCCCGCCAGTCCCAGGCAGAGGGCACACACGAGCGTGGACTTCCCTGACCCGTTGGGGCCGATGACCATGTTGAGCGAGGGCGAGAACTCGAACTCCGCGAGCGAGTACGTGACGAAGTTGTGCAGGCGGAGGCGCACGACGTTCCCGGGGGAGAACCCAGCGCCGTCAACTTCGCCCCCGTCCGACTCCCTAGCCCGCTTCGCCGTCGTCCTGTGCATCGGTGGTCTCCTTACCGTCTCGCCACTGTCCCAGAGGCCTCTTGCTCTCCTCTTCGAGTGTCTTGAAGTGTTATCTGCGCAGCGCATCGCGTTGCCAATTCGGGATCCGCAGCGATAAGCGACGCTAGCGACCAGCGCGAGGTATAAGAGCTGGAGCCGTGGTGCTCGTTGAGTGCTGCGATGGGTTCGGTCTGGGGGGCAGTGGGTCAACGATGTTGCCCTCTCCTAAACACGAGAGCGCGAGGCTTGAGACTGGGAAGACCGCGGGGAAGAACGCTGGGACGCAGGGCGGTGTGACCCTTTCGCTGACCGACGACGTCGACAGGGCCTCCGAGACGCTGTATGCGGCCTTTGCTGACCAGCCTGCGAACGATTACATGATGCGGAAGTTGTTTGGGATCCCGCTGGACGAGCGGTTCTCCGCTGCGAGGATCAACGGTGCTCAGCACTACATGAACGCGTGGTACCATGACCACGGTGCCGAGGTCGTCCAGGCAAACGATTTCCATGCTGTGGCGATCTTCACTGTCCCCGGGCACCACGCCTCACCGCCTCGTAGCGGGGACCCCGTCTTCGACTCTGTGTTCTACGACCAGTTGGACGCAGCGAAGCGGGAGGCGATACGTGGGACTAACGGGTACTACTACCTGTACGTAGTGGGGCGGGACCCTCGCGACACGGGGACACGCGGGTCTGTCCGTGCGATCTTCGACGCGTATCGGGACCGTGCGGACCGTGAGGGGTGTGCCATCGTGCTGGAGGCGATCAACGAAAGGGCGAGACGCGTGTACGAGTACTTTGGGTTCAGGACCTGTTTGACGTTCCAGTTTGGGCAGGGCGAGGTGAACAGCGCGGGGGAGCTGGACGCGGAGGGGTGCGGGTTCACCGCGTATCTCATGGTATACTTACCGGGGCAGCGCACTAGCACGAAGTAACGCACAACTAATCTACTTACCACTATATAGATATACGATAAGAACAAGAAGAATAAGAGAACTTCAACAACAACAACAACAAGACGTTCTCGAAGCTCGTAGCAGCCGCCGACCGCAGCGTCTCGATCCGTTTCAAAATTTGGAATTGAACAGAAGACGACAAGTCGCAGCACGAGCAGTAACAGCAGCAGCAAGAACAGCAAGAGCAGCGCGGACAGATGATGCGTGGGTTCAAGCAGCGGCTGAAGAAGACGACGGGGAGTCTCTCGGGCAGCAGCAACAGCAGCGGGAGTGGCACCTCCACGGCAAGCACCACTGCAACTGCCCCGGGGAAGGACAAGGTCAAGGACAAGGACAAGGACAAGGAGAGGAGGCAGACGGGCGAGCGACACAGGACGGGGAGGTCTGGTGCTGCTAGTAGCAGCACCAGCAGCAGCACCAGCAGCAGACGCAGTGGAAGAAGCACTCAGTCGGCGTCCGCGTCTGGGTCCGGGTCCGGGTCCGCGGCGGGGGCTGTCGCCGTCAGCAAGCCCAACCCGACGGCAGACATCGACGACGTCGAGGCGAGGGCGCCCGCGGTGACCGTGACGGGTGTGCCCTCGACGACGACGTCGTCTCGGGACCGTGGTGAAGGTGAAGGTAGCGGTCGCGACCGCGGCCATGAGACTGCACCACCCGTGGCCGCCGCTCACGCGCCGGCCCACGGGCCCAGCCTTGTCGGTGCCACCTCTGCGGTGCTGCCCCAGCCGCAACCCATGTCGCCCTCGAGTATCGACATCCCACGCGGGTCGCACTCCTTCGAGAGACTGCCCACTCCGACGAAGCTCGCAGATGCAGATATCGACGGGATCGGGAAGACTCCGCAGCGGCACTCGTCCTCGAGGTTCGAACGGTCGCGGTACACGCACATCACGAAGCTGCCCATGTTCGACGAAGTGTCGCCCGAGGAGAAGATCCCGCTGTTCATTGCAAAAGTGGACCAATGTAACGTCATGTTCGACTTCAACGACCCAAGCTTCGATATACAGGGGAAAGAGATTAAGCGTAACACTTTGCAGGAGTTGATCGAGTTTATCGTGACAAACAGGTTCGCTTACTCTCCAGAGATGTACCTCCACATGGTAGCGATGTTCAAAATTAACCTGTTTAGACCAATCCCACCACCGGTGAACCCGATAGGGGACATCTACGACCCGGACGAGGACGAACCAGTGAACGAATTGGCTTGGCCACACATGCAACTCGTCTACGAGGTGTTCCTAAGGTTTGTAGAGTCCCCCGATTTTAACCACCAAGTGGCCAAACAGTACATCGACCAACAGTTCATCCTCAGATTGCTAGAACTGTTCGACAGCGAGGATATCAGGGAACGCGACTGTCTCAAGACTACACTCCACAGGATCTATGGGAAATTCCTCAGCCTTAGAAGTTTCATCCGCAGATCCATCAACAACATCTTCCTACAGTTCATCTACGAGTCGGAACGGTTCAATGGGATCGCAGAACTGTTGGAGATCCTGGGGTCAATCATCAACGGGTTCGCGCTCCCCTTGAAGGAGGAACACAAGATTTTCCTGGTCAGGGTGCTCATCCCATTGCACAAAGTACGTTGTCTGTCGTTGTACCACCCGCAGTTGGCATACTGTATCGTTCAATTCCTAGAGAAGGAACCTTTGCTCACAGAGGAGGTCGTTATGGGGTTGCTCCGCTACTGGCCCAAAATCAACTCGACAAAGGAGATCATGTTCCTCAACGAGATAGAAGACATCTTCGAGGTCATTGAACCACTAGAGTTCATCAAAGTGGAGGTACCACTTTTCGTCCAACTAGCAAAATGTATCTCCTCGTCACACTTCCAAGTCGCAGAGAAAGTGTTGAGCTACTGGAACAACGAGTACTTCCTCAACCTGTGCATCGAAAACGCAGAGGTCATCCTACCGATCATCTTCCCAGCACTTTACGACCTCACAGCACAACTCGAACTGGACAACAACAATAGCAATACACACAACTCCTCCTCGGGGACACTCCTCAACACGCACGGCGACCCGGGCGGGCTCTCGGACCCGTACATGCTCGTCGAACAGGCCATCAACTCAGGGTCCTGGAACAAAGCAATCCACGCAATGGCATTCAAAGCACTAAAGATCTTCCTCGAGACAAACCCGGTCCTCTACGAGAACTGCAACGCACTATACCTCTCCAGCGTCAAGGAGACGGAACACAGACGCCGCCAGAGGGACAAGAACTGGAGGGCTCTGGAACGGTACGTCCAGGGACTCAGGAACGACCCAACGAGGGCAGACGCTAATGATAACGAACTCGCAACAACAACTCCACAAGAAAGTGGACCCCCGGAATGATCCAAAGACCCTTCAACCTCTACAACTTTTTATAAAACAGCACACCGTATGTAGAACCACAACAGTACGTATAACGGTTAGACACCTTCCTTCAAAGACCTCTCTCGTTTGAACTCATCGCTTTCTGTTCAAATGCTGCTTTTAATCCATCATTGCAAGCTGAACTACAACTACACCAGGGGGCCATCGCTGCAATGAACACGGGCAGCAGTCTGTGCGCTGGGAAGATACGCTGCTGCAGTGTCGGTTACACGGGGAGACGCTTTGGAACCGCGTCGCTACAATCTCAGAGGGCAGAGAGGTGGCCGCTCACGTTCACGGCAACCGCGAAAGGTGTAAGCTACGAACTCGTGGACCCGTCCCAGTTCGGCGTCGAGCATGCGGCGGGGAATCCACCACCGCTGTCCTTCGGGTTGCAACGGACGCTGTACGAGCCCGTCGTGCTGCATCCGCTGCGGGACACCAGGTCCGGGGTGTACAACTACGACAGTGCGCTCGAGGTCATCCCGGGGGAGTTCCTACAGCATTGCAGGTCCCCGCAGGAGAGACCGCTGTTCGTGACACCACACAAGGACGAGTCCCTGTGGAGAGTTGCCCGGGGGCTCAAGAAGAAGTACGTTTCGTCGACGAGTTCGATGACTTCGGTGCTCTCACATTTACACTACCTCGTGTCCAACTTCAGACAACTCAACGTCGAGAACTCCTCGATCTCGAAGAATTTCCCACAGAAACATTGCCAGTTCACGAGGGGAGCACAGTTCCCAGCGAGTATCATCCTACGGAGGAAGAAGCAGGGCGTCGTGTCAATCGACGCGGATAAAAGTCTCGACAGAGAGATGATTCTCTCCGTCCTGGGCCACTCGCTTGAGGAATTTCTCACGGAGAGACCCCCCAGGGACAGCCAGCAGCAGCCCGCAGAGCACTATCACTACTCGCAGCTCGACGATTTCATCATCAGGTCGCAGCTGGACGCGTACGACCCGCGGTTGCCCGGGTCCGGTATCTTTGATCTCAAGACACGCGCGGCCGTGTCGATCCGCCACGACTTGCCCTACGTCGAACGCAACAACAATTTTACAGGGTACGAAATGGACAGCGTTTATGGTGAGTTCGAGTCTCTCGAGAGAGAGTTCTTCGAGGTCATCAGGTCCACTCTGCTCAAGTACTCCCTGCAGGCCCGCATGGGGTGCATGGACGGGATATTCCTCGCGTACCACAACATCAAAAAGATGTTTGGATTCCAGTACTTGCCCCTGGACGAGATCGACTACATCATCCATTCCACTCACGACAGAAATTTTGCCAGGTCGCTCGAGACAAGAGACGCCATCTTTAGACAGATTTACGGACAGGGGGAGTTTATTGCGAGACACCAACGCAACAGTAGGCAGATTGCAAGCACCCTTGCAGACGCAGAGTTCAAAATATCCGTACAGTTGCTCAGACAACTTCTCGGAAACATCGAGAAGAAGCTGTCCCAGAAATCTGGAGATTGGAGACTCGCCAAAGTACTGATCAAGACGGAGAAGAAGAAAATCCCAGTATCAAGAGGTAAATCAGTCGAAGTCCCCGTACTGAACGTGCTCGCGTACCCGCTCCCAGATGACTACGAGGATACCCCCTTAGTCCCAATCGCGAAAACGGATACTTTGGAGGACTTGGAACAGAAACTGGATGACATCGTCTCAAGTAACAAGAGACTGCTCCAGGACAAGGCTGACCGAAACGAGGTGATTGGGTTCCAACTGGAGGTGGCACATTTGCAAAGACACCACCGGGACTCGGTAGCCATCCCTGCGTACCTCAGTGGGAGGAACTCGCCATTGGACAGGAAGCAAAAGAACTATGTGTTCAACCAGTTGAAGAAAAATTACTATCCGGAGGGGGCCCACAGGGACACTCCAAATTTCTACCATGAGTTGGACGTTGGCGAGTGGGTCACTAGAGGGACTCTCTCCCCGATCAGAGACAAGAAACTGATCGTCTCCCTGTGCCAGCAGTACTTGAACGTCAAAATTGACGCCCTAAGATTTCAAAGCATCGTGAGGGACGAAGCAGAGGAGGACAACACAAGCATAGCGAACAGAATCGCCGACTTGCTAAATGGGAAGTTCAAAAGGGCGAATGAGGAAGTAGAGGGGGGGCCCTCGCAGTTCCAATTACTATTGAGGGCGCTGTCTTTGAGGGGGGAACTCAGAAGCAAGAGGAGGACCTCCATGAAGGAAAGTTTATAGACATGCAGGGTTCCACGAAGCGGACCCGTTTCTTGTAATTAAGCATTAGGCATATACACGCGTACTTTTGTAAATAGATGACACTGCGTTACTCGGAAGTCAAGTAACCGTGAAATCAAACAGCACAATAGCCTGGGAAGGGTCTCGTGCTGTATGCTAGGCATGCAGTCTTGTATACGGACCCACGAAAGCATTATATCTCAGTTAAATAGGGCAGATCACCTGTTTAAAACACTATGATTGCACAAACCACATTTTTTTAAAATTTTCAATAACAACGGGCGTGTGGTCTAGTGGTATGATTCTCGCTTTGGGCGATTCTTAGGTACACCTGAGAAAAATCACTTAAACATGTGAGAGGTCCTGGGTTCAATTCCCAGTATGCCCCGTTATATTTTTCTTTTTGGGTTAAAGCTTCTGAGCACAATTGCCCAGTAACACAGCACTTCCTCAGTTGCAGGAGTGCGTTTCATCTTCACCAATACATACCTCCGCAAAAAACAACTTAGAGTCTGAGTTAAATGCTAGGGTAGTGATCAGCTTCCTTTTTGTAACGAGTAGTTGCATTCCACAAGGTGCGCAGGTCGTAAACGTCTTAAGTTTTAGTTTCTCGGCTAACGTAATATCTTTCATTTGACAAGTGCACGGCCCAGTCTCCTCACACCCCTTGCAAAGAACCAGATAACTCAGTAAAAAATCTTTCTTAAGAATTGCAGTCTCGTTATCGTCGTTTCTGATTACCAGGAGAAGAGGGTGGGGTGAACCCAACAGGTCATGAATTTTGCATTCTCAGCATTTTGCTCGAAACTCGCCTTGCAGACGTCCGTTAGGCTTGACTATTTTGTCCTCCTTTTCTGCTGCTCTTTTTTTCCTACAATAGTCTCCAACGAAGCAACTGGGCCTCTAAACAGTGTTAAAGTATCGCCGTACAAGAAATTCAGTACGCAGTGACAACGGGACAATGACTTTCTGAATTGTAAACTAGAAAGTCGCGACCTCTTAACCACGATGTTAATTGAGTATGTGTCTGAGACACCGCCATTCCTCCGTTTCAGGTCCATTTTTTGAAGAAAATCCATTTCCTAATGCGGCAGCCAGTTGCCATGGCAACCCGAACGCATAGACTTCCACCGGTTCGCAATACAGTAGCTGAAGCTAGGAGGACCTGCGCGTTGTTGGGATGTTCGCCCTCTTGATAATCCTACAGCGATGCTATTTGTATTGTTGAGTTTCGCATAGAGATTTTCCGGTGCTCCTTTTCTCTTGTAGTCTGCAGCAGTTACTATCTTAATCCTCATGATGTTGGACACACACAGCAGCAGAGTTCCAATGGTTGTTATTCTATATAAGAGGAATCCATAACTTTGAATAACGGACACTCCTTTCGGCCTGTCTCTTTCGCTCTCAAGTGGATACAGATCTGTCTTTCACGAAAAGAAGGCTATCTGACGAGACCATCCCAAATAGATCGCTCTTCAATCATGGCATCGTCCGTCAAATGGTGGCCTCTGGCCATCCTCGCCTTGGTCAACACTGTTTCCGCCTTCGAGTTCAGATCTTTCAACAGTTCTTCGTTTGGTGTCGAAAACAACACCGAGATTACCAATGACGGGAGTGTGATCAGCACTTTCGTGAACAATACAAACCTTGTCCAGTTGGCTCCTGGTGCCAATGTCACCACAGCCATTGAAGATTTCGCTAACACCACCATGGTCGTGAAGAACAGTAATGGCACCCTTTACACTAACATAACCAAGAACCCCATTGGTACAAAAGAAGCTGGCAGCGAAAAAGGCACCGCTGAAGCCGTCGAGCCATTTGTTCTTGGTTGGGATGAGTACCAAACCGTCTCCGAGGGCAGTTGGTGGTCTCCATGGTATCCAATTTCAGAATGTTCCAAAGACGATCCAAACTCTTCCGTGAACTTAAAATGGGGCTACTCGTATCAATGGTCTGGTTCCACTGACGGTAGCTTCGACACCACTCTGTTCAGTAACAGTGTCTCCTTTGATTGGTCTAAAGCCGTGTCCCGCAGTGGGACCTACTCTTGTTCAACTGGTGATGACGGTGTTGCTCAAGTCTGGTATCAACAAGAAGTCGGCTGGGCTGAGATTCAAAAGAGACACTGTTGGACAGCTCTAGACGGTAGCACGTGCTCCTCGTGGAACACTGTTCAACACGTCGATGCTCCACTAGAAGGTGAAGACTCTTACAGGTTGGCTTGTTCCGAATCGAGCGGCTGTCAATGTTAAGCAGCTCAGTGAGATCATAGAATTCATCCTCACGCAAGTAGCAACTACCTGTTGTCTCATCTCCTCTGATACTTATAGTTGCTGAGCAGTAGTTAGATATGTTTGTAGATGTGTGCTTATGTTGAGTCTATTTAGCCTTTTCTTTAACTATGAGGAATTTTATTTTCCCGTGAAACGAATCTGACGGCTATCTTCGAGCTGGTATAAGCTCACTCGGGGGCTTGCAAAACCTCAATCTATTATCTGGTTAATAGGGTATTATTATTGAAATTATATAATTACACAACGGATGTTTCCTTGGGCGAGGGCGCCAACTTCTTGAATCTAAGTACTCTGGAATATTTGAAAACCTTTGGCCATATCTTGGCAATGTACGTTAGGTAGTACCCTGCGAACATGGCGAATATGTTGAACGCGACAAAAGCACACTCAATACCAAAGTTTCTCCATCTGTGATGGTAACCCATTCCTTGTACCTTCAAGAAATCGTCACCGGTGGTATACGTACAGTAAGCGCAGACTGTGAATGTATTTGGATTCTTCAAGTAGCCGCCGAATTCCTCAATGTAGGCTGCCATAAACTGACCACAGTTTTGGCCCTTTAAAGGTTGTCCGGGGACAAATTCCATCAGATCACACAGGACCTTTCTGTCGTGAAGTAGCAAACTTACAAATGTATCGACAAAGTAAGTGTATGGCGAGACTCTGTACATGAAGGTCCAGAACCTTGGGAATAAACTGTATGGCTGCATAACACCACAGAAGGAAGCAGTAAAACTGTAGAAGAAGGCAACAAAAACAGCAGCTGTTTGTAAATTAGGAGCCGTGTATATCAACCACAGACCAAACGTCAGGTAGTAAGCAGAGAAAAGGATGTAATTCAAAAAGAATACGCCAGCAATTGGTGGTGAGTTGTTGAACTTACAACAGAAAAAGGCACAGACGAAAAACAGTGTAGAACTTGTGATGGCTAAAGGTAATTCAACCAACAACTGGGATAGAAGCAAAACTGACCAATGGTAGGTATTCGATCTAGATTCTCTTGCAATGTAAACTTCCTTGGAAACTAAAGCTTTGTCCTGGACCTGATTAATCAAGGGGGAAGAAACACAAAGGGCCATGAAGCAGAAAAAGATACAGTTTTGCAAACCATTAATGTTGTGCTTTATATCCCAAAACGAAAACCCAATAAACAGACCAGCACCGGAATTCAACAAGTACTTTGCAGCCATATACGTCCTATCTCTCTTGGTGCAAAGGTATTGCCTCTTAGTGATTAGTTTCAGTTGTTCCCAGTATGTAGGCTGTTTCCACGCATTCATGGTAAAATCGACATTTTGTTCCCTAGCTTTCTCTTCCAACGATAACAATTCCCGGTTCATTCCAATCTTTTCGTTAGAGTGTTCCCAGATATCAACCCAGCTTCCTCTACTTTTAGCAGGGTCCTGGTCATCGTTATTACCCACTACATCAATAATGAAGTCAGCAGGATTGTCATTTTCCTCGTCAAAGGATAAGTTTCTGTCGTAAGAGGAGAAATAGGCGGAGGCGCCCTTTGTTGGACCAAAGTAAACGTTTTCACCGCCTCTCTTCAAAAGGAAAATATTGTCAAAATGGTTGATAACACTCTTGCTGGGTTGATGGATGGTACAGAAAATAGCCTGGCCCTGGAGCGACAGTTTCTTCAAAAACTTAACAATTGTCAATGCCGCCTCGGCATCTAGACCCGAGGTAGGTTCATCCAAGAACAACAATAAGGAAGGTTTGGTTACCAGTTCGACACCAATGGACAGTAGTTTTCTTTGCGTAGGGGTCAATGTTCCAACCAGTTTATCCAATGGCAGCTTCAGCAACTCAGAGATAGTCCTTATATAGTTTTTGTCACCATCCCCTCTTAGATTGCACGAAATTTCTAGGGATTCTTCTACCGTCAGTAAATCTAAGTGCACATCTTGTTGTTGAACAAACCCAATACTCCTTCTGAATGCAGCGATATCGGTCAGCGGTTTACCATCGATTAGTAGTTCACCAGTAACAACACCAGTCTCGGTTCTTTGCGAAAGGACGTTCAACAAAGTTGTCTTACCAGCACCAGACTCACCCATTAGTGCAGTCAACCCAGAACTGATGTAACCGGAAACGTTGTGGATCAATGTTTTGTCTCCGGCTACAGTGTAGTTGATGCCTTTCCAAGAAATGACATGTTTCTGACCGTCGACGTGTTCTAGTTTACCAGACTCGTTGATCTCTCCCATAGCACTTAATTTACCGTTATCGAAAACGTTATATTCTGAGATGCTTGAATCAACTGAAGAGCTACTTTGGATTCTTTGAACGTTCGATTTATGACTTTTGGAGCACTTCTGTGGTAAAAATGGCAGGAATCTTTTCATAAAAGCTCTCTTGGCAGCAGGGTCGTTGTAAATCGGCTTTATGTATTGGGCGGCTAACAGGCAGCAGGCAATGAAGAAGCAGATAAACCCAATTAGAATACCAAAGTTTCTCCAGACGTGTTTATACGTGTACGACAACCCATCGTGTAGGTAGTCACGGCCTCTAACATAGTTGTTACCTAGAGTGGCACCTTGCCAGGCACAAGCTCTATTCGCAAATGAGACGTTCTCGTAGGTAGGGCCCCTGGGAACCACAGATTCTGTACAGTCCAATTTCAAATCAAAAAGTTCGTTGGTCAAAACAGCCTCCATAGCGTACATTGCGGGATTCAAGTAGGCGATCCACACAAACCATGGATGCATATCTTTCAGATAAATGACGTAGGAAGCATACATCGCAATAGCCAACAGCAGTATACCAGCGAGTAGATTAGCAATCGACAGAGTTGGGCTAACTAAAGCAGTTAATGAAAATAAGGATACCATGCTGAAGTTATAGATCGCAATGAACAGTAAGAATATGAAGTACCTGGCAGCACTGAATTGAAGATGGGCAATGAAGTAGAGCAAAATACTAAAAAGCACGACCAATAACAATTTGTAACAGTAATCGAACACGGTGGTAGCAGCGGCTTCTATCCAAGGGTAATAAAAATGCAATTGGCATTGTTTATTGATCACAGGTTGTCTTTGGAAGGCAGCGGGCATTTCGGCCAAGGAAAGGAAGGTGAAAAACAGGATGGAAAAAAAGGTTAACGAACCTCTGGAAAAAGACCCGATCGTAGTCTTTGGGATATCGTAGAAAAGAGACCCAATGACCAAGGATTGGACTACAATGGAAATCAGCAGTGCAATCAAGTAAAACTTGTCCCCCAGACTTCTTTGAAAAGCTCTCTTAGTCACCAATATCAACTGTTGCTTCAAAGGTATCTTGAATATAGGAGTTACGTCATCTGGGTTGATGCCACTTACAGTACCAGTGGCCTGCATGTGGTTGGATGTGACATCCTTCCAATGCGAATAATATTCAGACTCAATCCACTGACGATACAGATCTGTATCTGATGTAAATTGTAAGGAGTGGTAAGAAGTTGAAAGGTCTTCCTTGCTTTTGTCCATTCCTTTGTTCAAAACACTTTCGCTGCTGTTTAAAACAGTATTAGCAAAGGGACTCTGGTTGAACTGAAAGTTTAGAATGGAAGTTAGATATTCGATGATACAGTCGTTAGGATCTTTCCTGATACCCAGTTGATCACGGTAGTACGACAAACATTCGTCAACCGTACCGTAAAACACTTGGTAGTTGTCGGTAAGCATCAGAATCTTGTCGAATTTCTCAACAATCTTGTCAGAGGCCTGTGAGATTTTGACAAAGTTAACCGAATTAGTCGTTCTTGCCATACGCTTCAAGATAGTAAGGAAATCCAAGGCTGTAGCAGAGTCCAGCCCCTTGGTGGAGTTATCCCATAGGTAAACGGACCCGTTGGCAATGAAAGTTTCAATAATGGAAATACGTTTCCTTTCTCCACCGGAGATACCACGGACAAAATCGTTACCGATGATTGTGTCTGAAACGTGCAACAAACCAAACTCCTTTAAGATATCATTTCTTATTTTCTCACGTTCCTCTTTGGAAAGATTGAACTTGCAACTCAGAGCGAAATCCACAGTTTGTTTGACGGTCAAGAACGGGAAATGAACATCCTGCTCGTTACTGTAGATGGTTTGATGTGGACATTTCTTAGCGTACTCTTTGAACTCGTTGTTTTTGAAGTGAATGGATCCCTCTGGCGAGTATTCTAGATTTTTAGCCGCGTGGAATAAGGACTTGAACACGGCTGATGTTGGGTTACCCAAAACAAGCACCATTTCACCACCTTCCGCTTGAAAGGTCAGGTCGTTGACATAACCATCCGCCTTTTCGCCGGCGTTGTTTTCAGAGATGAAATCCCCGCTCAATTGAATATTTGCACCATCGAACGTAACAGACGCATCTGCTACTGGTGTAAAATATTCAGAAAGCGACATTGATCCTTACCGAATTTCTTGGGTCTCTCCATCTGGTAAGGAAACTCGTATGGGGAAAAGAAATACTGAACTGGGACATGACGAGATCTGTATATATATATATATATATACATGTGTGTGAGCATGAATGAACAGCCACATGCCTATTCTCGGTTTCAATAACGTTGCCTGAGAATGTAAGCCGTACTGAAAGTTTCTTTCCTGGCTACGGTTGTTTACACCAGATCGTGCCCCGCTCCTCATCGTTTAAACCAAAGCGTTACCGAGCTGCCGCCATCTGACCGGCATTGAACCTCATTCGGTCATCGCGTATCTGACAGACAACGGCAAAAAAAAATTTGGGAAATATTGGTTTGTGTTGGGTGTGTAGATCACGCTACCCCTCGTCACGGCTGGAGACCAATTGTACTTCGTTTCGTTTGTGGCTTGTTTGAAAGGAAGGTAAACGGTGTCGTATAACTGAGCTAGGATGGTCCTCAAATACACGACAAGCAGACAATACTGTAAGAAAAGTAGAAGAGAAAGAAAAAAAAAAGACAATAACAGAACGGGCGTTTGCTCGATGTGGACCTTTGAGGCAGAAGCAAAACCGGCGCCGAGGAGTCTCCATGTACGACCCGCCCGCGATGCCCTCAGCCGTAGAGAAGTTGGCAACGCGGCGTCTTGTTTCGACGCGTCGAGTTCGCGGAGAGAAACAAACAAATTCCGCTGCTTTATTTAGTTAGTTCTCGTTCCTGAGCTTGCAGTAGAGTACGACAGCTTCAGGGGCCAGTGCTTCGCTCGCCTCTTTGCGTTTACGTCAATTCAACAAAAGTTGGAGACACAACGAGGCTATGTCTACAGTAACAGCCGTTCTGAGGGTGGGGCACCCCAGGGTTCTGTTTTACACGCTGTTCGTTTGGTGAGTTAAACGGATTTTTAGAGTTTACGCCAGTAGACGAAGCGAACTGCGTGCTATCTTGAACATGTGGAGAGTATAGTTATATTTGTTACTTCTCGCTATACGGTCTATATGTGTGAGATATATGGCAGGCGACTGTGTCTGTCGCTATTTTGTGAAGGCTGCTCAAGCTTTCCACCCCAACTTCAAGGCCTCTTCGTAGGTTGGATAATCTGTGTAACCGACGGCACTTGGTGCATAAAACGTGGGTCTGTCGTACTTGTTCAAGGGCAACCCCTCGGCTAGTCTGTGGGGCAAATCCGGAGTTG
>JANIWX010000053.1:0-71602 GCA_030705205.1 Huiozyma sinensis
AAGACAACCTTGGCCAATGGAGCACCTCTACCGGCGTCGTGGACAATTTGCTTGACGACACCACGGATGTAACCATGGCGTTCGGCGTAGTCCAAGGTTCTCAACTTGGCAGCACCTTGTCTCAATCTGGTGTGAGAGGTGAAGATGGAACCAGCACCCTTTCTTTGGTTACGAATAACTCTACCTGTAATAAAAGAGATATAGACAATATCGTTCTGTTAGTATAAAGGTTCATTTCAAATTGGTTTACATCTCGGCAGGATCAATGGAGACACCTGCTCTGGTCCGCTCAAGGGAACTCTAAAACTGGGGAATCCTCGTTCACCGCGCCAAGCTTGACGCTCTCATCAATTCACATACCCATTGTTGATTGGTTGTATGGTTTTGTATCGGTTTGTTAAGCAATATTCACACCTCAACTAACATACGACCTACCACTTAATATCACCAAAACAATACGTAGTAATACCTTTGGGCAGGGTGTGCAAAGCGGTTACGGTACTACCAGTTACTGAGAGCTCATCGCCTGCGGTTGTTGGGAGTCTGCCCGGAAGCGTCGACGGAAGTTGAAAAATTCCTGGGCGGAGTCCCTGCCCCCGTCCTTCTGGAGCTAGGCGGGATTTTCTATTCCCCGGGGGAATGACCCGCTGAGAATTTTCAGCCTAAGACAAGAAACTACACCGAGCTGGAGGAACTGACAATTGTACATTTTTTCCCACTTTACAGAGAAAAAAACTTGTTTTAAAACGTTTTTGGTGGTGTAAGGATGCGAAAAGCAGGGGCAAACTTGCAACTGTGTAAGCATCAGAAACGCGATTGCTTTCGGACCCCGTAGCAAGGCACCTCATCATCTCTATGCTTCTCAACGGTTTACACGTTTTAGTTCAGTTTTTGAATTATAGTTATTTAATTATAATTGTACAGAATGTTATGAAGAGTAGACGTTGCAAGTTTATAAAAGTTACCGTTGATAGCGAGCACAAAACATCTTGTCCTCAACTTACTTCTTAGCGGCGCGAGCTGCAGCCAAAGTTCTGGCGGTACCGTGCAAAGCGTGCTTGTGGTTTCTTCTGAACTTTGGATCAACACCCTTCAAAGATGGGTACTTGTAGGTCTTAGGCTTCTTAATACCGTTTCTGTGGGCCTTCTTCGTTTGGTTGTGAGCTGTATGGTTCTTGGACTTGGACATGTTCTGCGAAAAGTAGGCAAATGGAAACACAAATTTCCCAGTGTTCTTGTTAGTAAAATGATCTTGGCATGAAAAGTAATTAATCTGGTTATATGATCGATAGTGAATCCTGGATTTCCATTTGTATCGGGGGAGGGTTCAGGCTCGTATCCCTGGAAAGAGTATGTGTCTAGCTCTTTTTGTGCAGCATTGTATATAGCTTTCTTCAGGCTGCCTCTTCACAGTGTATAATAAAGATTTACAGATATCATAGCTGATATCCCCAATTATATGAGATCATTTCTCAAGCTTATGACATCTCAAACCATGCATTGGCAAACCTGCCTCGGACTGCGTCTCTTTCGGATTCTTCTTTCTGGGTACTATCTCAATCCAACCATTACACTGCGATTATACGTACGTTTTATGATATTTCTTATTCAATTGTAGCTCAACACTGGCTAGTAGTATCCCAGCTCTGTAATACGAATATACCTGGCTTCAACACTTCACTATATTGAACTTCTAGAAGTGAGTTCTGAACAGAGTATTCTACCCAATACGGTAATAATGTGACACGGTTCTCTTTGCATATTTTCCACCCACTAAAAAAACGTTGTGGTGTACGTATGCACAGCAGTCACTTCCCTGCGCTTTAGTTCGGAATTCGTCATTCGAGTTTAGGCCCTGGGCTACTCGGTACACGGTAGTCAATTGAGTCGTTGTCTGACTCAGCGTTGTGTCCGGAAAACACGGCCTACGGAGAGTAGAAATGACGCGATTTATAGGGTGTATAGATTTGCATGACGGTGAGGTGAAGCAAATTGTCGGTGGTACGCTTTCTGACAAAAATACTGATTCCGATGATCAATTGAGGACGAATTTCGTTTCTACCAAACCGTCTTCCTACTATGCTGCCCTGTACAAAGCTAATAACGTCACCGGTTCGCACGTGATAAAACTGGGTCCCAATAATGATTCGGCCGCTAGGGAGGCGCTGAGGACGGCGCCTTTATTTTTGCAAGTGGGTGGTGGAATCAATGATACCAACTGTTTGGAATGGTTGGAAACTGCATCTAAAGTAATCGTCACGAGTTGGTTGTTTGATTCCGAGGGGAATTTCTTACTAGACCGTTTGCAAAAAATATCCAGTCTGTGTGGCAGGGACCGGCTTGTCGTGGACCTAAGTTGCAGAAAGACACAGTATGGGACCTGGGTTGTCGCGATGAATAAGTGGCAGAAATTGACCAACCTGGAATTGACGCAGGAAACGTTTTCCAAACTGAGCACGTACACGAGCGAGTTTTTGATTCATGCGGCAGACGTCGAAGGTTTGTGTCGCGGTATCGATGAGCCCCTGGTGTCGAAATTGAACGAATGGACCTCTGGTTTGGATAAATCGATCAAGATTGTCTACGCTGGCGGTGCTAAGAGCATCCAGGATCTTGAACTCGTGGAAGAGTTAAGCGAGGGTAGAGTCGATCTGACCTACGGCAGCTCGCTTGACATTTTTGGTGGTAACTTAGTCGCATTCGATGACTGTTGTCAATGGAACCATACCAGAAAAAATGAACTTTGATGATGAGTTGTTCCTGATGTTATTTGTGCTATAGACGTGTATATTGTGTATCCTGACAGCTAGCTACTGTAATAAAAGAAAGATGGCAGGGTCCGTTGTTGTACAGCCACACTAGGCGTATGAATATCTGGTTTCTCTGTTTACACTCGTTTGCGCCCTGAGTACTCCTCCCCATCCTTTCTCGAGTTTATTTGTTCTTATATCATTACAAGCATTGGCGGGTCACCTCACTACCAGGCGTCGTCGTACACACCGCTCCCACTGTTACCCCCGATGTTGCCTCCTGTACCGGTGTTCGGAACGTACATGTCTTGGTCATTCCCTCCGGCAAACCCAGGGTCCGCACCTCCGCTATTTATCATGTTGCCCTCGATGCCCGGAACGTTCCCCTGGGCAAAGTTGGTCTTCTCTTGCTCCATTTGGGTCAGCGATAACAGTATGGATGCGACTTTCTTCTGTAGAGTGTCAATTCCTCTGACCACGACTTGGTCAACGCTGATA
The DNA here is from genome assembly GCA_030705205.1 of Huiozyma sinensis. Taxonomy (NCBI): domain Eukaryota; kingdom Fungi; phylum Ascomycota; class Saccharomycetes; order Saccharomycetales; family Saccharomycetaceae; genus Huiozyma; species Huiozyma sinensis. The sequence continues at coordinate 3,249 of JANIWX010000053.1, forward strand.
GAGCCTATCGTTTCCACGTTCATGTAGAAGGTCTCCGCCTTGGACTTATAATCAAAGGGCTCGCCCTCCACTGGGGGGTCCTCGTACTCACAATTCTTCGAGTTGGGCCACTCCTGAGCGGCATCCATCTCATACCAGTAGCTTGTATGTTTCAACTTGTTCCAGGGGTCGTACTCAAACTCTATAGCGGAGGTGGGGCCCCACTTGGCGTGTTCCTTGGCAATCCCCTTTTTCGCAATGCACGTCATCTTGAGCTCTTGGCCCTTCCTCAGTTTGCAAATGAGCACCCCGTTATTCTCTTTGTCCTGTATGATTGGGTGGCCAATGTTGCGTCCCATGAGGTTCGACACGATGGTCAGATCCTTGGCGTACACGTTCGTGGTGGACTCGCTCTCACCCACCGCCTGCAGCGTCAGCACAACGGAACACTTGTCGCAATGGTCCTCGCAAAAACAGTCCCGACAGTACTCCAGCTGCTCGATGTCCATGCTCTGCAAAGGTATCAACCCGAGTCTGTGTGCAATAAACTCATCTGCCAGCACGGTGGTGTTCGTTTCCACTTGCACGGAATCGATCGCCAAAGTAGGGATCTCCGCCACCATCACTCTCCTCAAAGAGTTGGCCATGGCCAGTTCCACATTGGACAATATGAAGTCGACATTATCCCTGTTTGCTTCTCTAATCTTCACCTGGGGGCCCTCTTCGTTCATCGTGTTCTTGTTATATATGTTGTGGGTAAAACTCGTTAAAGATACAGAAAAGGACAGAAGTGGAGAGAGACGGGGACAGATACACTGTCAGGTATTTTTGGACAGATGCTTTCGAGTGTATGTCAATCCACCAGGTACGTCCTTGTCCCTCGCTCTGGTCCCGGCCTCTTCGTCGCTTCTTTGAACAGAAAACTTTTCACTGATACATTTCGAGAACGCGTCACTAAGTACGACTAGTGCGATGCGGTATTGGTACGTATTGACAAGAGGGTCATGGCATCCAGTCGTCTGTGAGGGTCCCCCTATGACGATGATGATGGTGGGACCGTCTCAGGTGAACTGTCTGGACCCGCCGCGGACGAATTCGAGGATTTTCCACCCTTCCGTTTCCTCGTCCGTGACCTGTTCTGGGTCTCTTGTGAACACCATCGCGTACGAGCTCATGAGGATATTGGACTCGCTGCCTGCTGCTATCTCCCCTGTCTTCACCTTCTTGTACAGGTTGATCTCCTGTGCTCTACAACCGACGACGAGGACGGGCAGGTCCTGTGGTTGGAGCAGTTTTGCACTGACGATCTCGACGCCTCTGATGTCAAGGATACGCCCGTCAGCGAACAGAGCCTTCTCTTTGAACATCTTCTGCTGTGCAGCGTAGACGTTGTAGGGCGCCTCGCTGAACCATTTCTTGAGCACTTTCTCGTCGCCGCGCACGTACGCCTCGAGGATCTCAGGGACGACGTATTCCCGGAGATGCTTCGTGAAACTGACACTGTTGAAGTTCGGGTCCATGAGCTTGAACTGTGTGTACACGCGGCCGGACTCCGTCTCCGCAAAGAACTTGCCCACTTTACCGGAGACTTTGCGCATGAACACGATGAGCGGGTTCTCGCTCTCATCCCAGAGTCTGTGTTTCAGCCCGTGTAGGGACCTGCCGACGGCGGTCTTCTCCTTGAAGTCCTCCATCTTCTTACCAAGGGACTCCTTGGACTCTACACCAGTGGCCACCAGCGCAGTGCCAGCCTCGTCGTTGCTCTTGACGGCACGGACGCGCTCTCCTGAAGCGAGCGCCTTCTCCCTCCTGCGCTGCCTCTCCTCCCTGGTGAGAAACCCACCGTAACTGGTGCTATCCCCGTCGTCGATCACCTCAGAGACGTCCTTGTACAGCTGTGTCTGCCGTACGGGCTCGAACCCTTCGTCCAGTTTCTGCGCCGTCTTCGCCGCGGCCTTCCGCGACGCCCTCGCAATCTCCGAATCCCACGCCTTCGACGCTATACCTTCCACGGTCTCCCCAGTCTTCTTCAGCGTCTTCCCTACAATCGTGGACCCCTTCTGCGCACGCAAGAAGGCCTCCCGCGCCTTCCTATACGCCTCCGTCTCACCGATCTTCCCGGACGCATCTTGCAACGTCCTGATATTCTCCTGCAACTCCTGCGACTTCTCCCACTCCTTCTTGAAGGTGTCCCTGAAGATGGACAGCGGCGAACGCGGGTCTCCACCACCGCTTAACAGCACCCGCGCGGTATGCAGCGGTGCACGCGCAACCACTCTCACACCGGCAGACGCTGGACGAACCGTTCTATAAGCTAGCATTAAATGTGTGACGGCACCTGCGCGAGTGTCGTAGTAACAGGACAGATCTGTAGCAACGGTGTCCCACTGCAGTGTCTCCTTCTCGACGTCCTGACGAGTCATCAGTGGTCGAAAGGTCCTCAGCGTCGAATTTTTGAAGATTTTTGTGCGTCGACGACGACGACGACGACGATGACGATGACAAGATCCATCGCTTACTTGTGGTTCAATCGCATCTGTCTCTGTTACGTAGGTGTATGTATGATGGGTCAGGGGGGGGGGGGGTCTTTACTTTCCCGTGCTGCCGAATCCGCCGGCGCCCCTGGCGCTCTCTTCGAGGGAGTCCACGACGACGACCTCTGCATCGTCGACAATGCGTTCGAGGATGAGCTGTGCGACACGGTCGCCCCTCTCCACGGTGAAGTCCCGTTGGGAGTGGTTGAAAAGCACGATTCTGACCTCCCCGGTGTAGTCCCTGTCGACGACCCCGGCGCCCGTCTGGATGCCGTGCTTCACGGCGAGTCCTGACCGCGGCGCGATCCGGCCGTACGTGCCCAATGGGACTGTAAAGGACACGTCCGTGGCGACGAGACCTTGGCCCCCGGCGGGGATCGTCGTTGGCTGCGACGCGTAGATATCGTAGCCGGCAGCAGCGTGCGAACCTTTCGTCGGCGCAGTCGCGTGTTCGGATCTCAATTGCACTCTCAAAGTTGGCGTGGACATCTCCCGTCTCTCGTAAGTGTAGTGTTCCGTTGTAGACCCTTCCTCTTGCAAAACTGAGGAAAGTGATGAACTGGTCGACCTCGTCGTCTTTTATAGTCGCAGAGACGAAAAAGTGACTTTTGATGGTGCGTGTGTGTATGTACAAGTAATCGAAAGAGACGTTGTTAGAAACTACCATGGTTTCCACCAGTGTTTCGCCGGCTGGTCCGCCGCGTTCTGTCTGCGGATCTCCTGCAGGCTATTCTGCATCCTCTCGAGGTCCCCGCGCTTGTCATCCTCCCCCTGCCGTCTGTGGAACTCGTCAAAGATGTCCTGCGACCCCGCCTTGTTATTGTTGTTGTTGCGCCGCTCGAAGGGCGACTGTATGGGCCCTGTCTTCCAGATCGGGTCCGAGCTGTTCGCCGTCTCCCTGACGATCTTCATCAGCTGCCGTTGCTCCTCCTGCCGTAGTTGCCTGCCCTCCTCGTACCGCCGGCGCACCTCGGGGGAGAACGACTCTATCAATTTTTCGTCCGAGGGGGTCGAGTACTTGAACAGCAGCACGCCGCTGCCGATGATTGCTCCACCCCATAGGTACACTCTCAGCCACCGTCTCCATACAGGTCCCTCCATCGTGTGGTTGTCTCAGGGGAGAGACAGAGTACAAGCAGAACAACAAGCGCTTCCCTTTTATACTTAAAAAAAAGTAGTGAGGGCGCAGATAGAGAGATAGAGAAAGTGTAATATAGAGGTACAGAGAGTTTAATAAATAATAGTATTGTGGGTGTGACACGGTATGTCTTGTAGTTGCTAATGGGTAGAGTGTATAATTAAGTAGGATGGTCGTTGATTCCTTGCCCTTTTAGGAGTCATAATAGTAAGAGTTCTTGAATTTTTTGTAGTGGGGATTAACCAAAGTATTCGCCCAGGATGAAAGGGGTGAACACTCTGACGGCAGTGAAGAAGATCATGAAGCCCTCTAGGACACCCAATGGGAAGCCGAAGAAGCCGCGTTCCTCAATGTTCAAGTAGCACGTGTACAGGGCGACGGCGAAGAACACTCTAGTCAAGTACAGTGGGTTTGGCAACACACCGGACAGGAACTGCACGGGCACGTTGACGCAGTCGCCGCCGCGTTGGAAGTACTTGAAGCAGCCTCTCTGTAGAGCCTTCAGGTTTGGAGTGTCTGCAGCGAACAGCGAGTACAGAGCGATCGAAAGCACGTTGATGACGGTGTCGTAACTCTTTCTTTCGAAGTGCAAGTCGAGAAGCTCGTCTAGGATCGTGGCACGGTCGCTGAAGTCCAAGTCGCCGATCTTGTCCATGAGCAACACGACGTCGTGAAGCCCGACGGTCATACCGCCACCTGTCAGTGGGTGTCTCATGTTCAAAGCGTCACCGATGACGCACATCCCAATGACATCGTTCTGTCTAGCTGGGAGGTACGAGTTTGGCATGGCTCTGAATTTCCCGGCTTGCACGGCATCGTCGAACGATGGTCTTAGCGCTTCTGGGATGTATGGTTGAACGTCCTTCTGCATCCAGCCCTTCAAGTCCTTGGGCACTTTACCGCTGTTGTAGGCGCACAGGATTCTTGTCTCCTCTGGGGAGATCTGGTACACGATGACGGGCATGTGCTTGCTACCAAGGATGACGTGACCGTGGTTTGGTGTGGGCATCTTAGCGTGGTACAGAGACATACCGACGAAGGAGGACCCGACAGTGGGGACGTGTTCTGGGTTCAACTCCTTTCTGAAATGGGAGAAGATACCGTCACAGACAAAAGTGATGTGCGCCTTGAAGTCTACTTTCCCGCGGCCCTCGATGTCGATCTTGGCACCGATGACCTCGTTGTTGTTTTGAGCGTCCTTTAGGACCTCCACACAGTTCCCCTGCACGCAGGTGACGTTTGGCTCGTTTCTCACAATGGCTCTCAAGTTATCCAAGAACTTCCCGTGGACGAAGGCGACACCTCTCTCCCTTTCATCGGTCTCGAAGTCCTTTCTTGTAATATGCCCGTCATCCAACACCTGGTCGTTCCCATCATGGACCAAATCCTTAATTTTGTGCACCGGTTCAATATCGGACTTGTAAGGGTACGCGATGTCGACCTTCTCGCCGTTGAACATCACGGTGTAGCCCGTGACGGGCACAGCCTCGATGTTGTTGATGGATTGCACCATCCCCAGAGACCGCAACGCACGGACACCGCCGGGCTGCATCAACTCCCCGACGATTCTGTCTGGCAAAGCCCAGTCCCTCTCCACGATAAGCACCTTCTTGCCCTTCCTGGCGAGCCCCGTGGCGACACAGGGCCCGATCACACCGGCACCGATCACAATCGCATCGTACGTGACACTCTCGTCCGCATTGAACAGATTCTGGTTCAAAGACATTGTATATAACGTGGGTATACTTACTAAAGAGACGTTTCCCACTTGGCAGTTGTGACTCAAGTCCGCTCTCCTCCGGCCAGAAACCCAAGTCTAGGACGACTACCCACATCTACACTGCAAACCTCCGAACTTATATACGTCTGTGCAAAAGACATCGCACACATGTGTCCCTCGCAGGCAAGAACACGCCTTTGCCTGCGAGCACCCACCTAAACGACACGCCATTCCCGCCGCGGGCATCGTATCGGCGTCCGCCTCTGGGTCTCGGTGCGGTGCGTGGGCGGCGGGCGGTCTCTTGCGGACATAAGCGGGGCGCTGCGGCGGGTCTCTGCGCGGCTCGTTCCCGGGAACGACGGAAAAAGAAAGTCTCGATGCGGTCTTAGAAGCGGTAAAATACGGTGCTCCGCTCCGCTATGTACGTGTGTGTGTGTGCTATGTACGCTGCTGCTGCTGCTGCTGCTGCTGCTGCTGTGTAGTCTGGCGAGATACGAGGTCGCGGAACTCGGCGCAGACGGCGTCGAATTGCGCGCGGCTGGGCAGACTGCCCTGTGCACTGCTCAGGCACACGTTCATCCCGCCGGTCGAGGTGCTCACGACGTTCACGATGTACGAGAAGTTGAGCACACCGACGTCCTGGACAAACTTCAGGTCCTGCAGTGTCCAGCGGGGCGCGCGGGGCTCGCGGGCCTCGCTCTCGCTCTCTGTCCCGCTCGTGACCAGTGCACCCACGTTGCTCAGGATGATACCGCCGCGGCGGTTACCCAGGTACGACTCGCTGATCAACTTGTCGACGTTCTGCTTCTTGTACACAAAATCGAGCATGATCGTGCCAAGCCCAATCAGGTAGTCCGCGCCGCGGAGCACACCCGTGTAGTACTGCGTCAGCGGCCAGAATTCCGTCTCTTGGAAACTAGGGATGAAGTAACTGTAGTGCAACCCGGCAACGTTGGACCCGTACTTGTACTGGTCCGCGGCCAGATCACCGGGCAAGATGCGCCTTGTGTCACTCGGGATTGAGATGTCAAACCCTAGTTCACTGTACCCTCTGTTTTGGAACACACCGCTGTTCTGCAAGGCAACGGAAAGAGAGGTCTGCAAGAAAGCGGTCACGGAACAACCTTGCTCCCGTACCGTGGTGCGGATCACAGCCATTTGTTCTGGCGGGAAGTGCACAATGCTGTGCCAGTTGGAGTTCTGCTCACTGATCCGCTTCGTAGCGGGCGCATTGGACCTGTAGTCGAAGTACTTCTTCAACATCGTAGATACCATGAATTTGGGCAGGGAGGACAGCGCGGGGCGGTAATCGATCCGGTCCGTGATGGGGATCGGGATCTTGCAGATGGCAGAGTGGTCCACACTGTAATCGAATATCGTCGTGTCATCGCAAATACTCTCATCGTCAGCAAGGTTCAAATTCGCTATTATATCCTGGAAAAGATTGATACCAGTCATCGCATCCGCACAGCAGTGGTTGCTCACGTAGATCACCTTCCCAAACCTTACACCTTCCTTTTTCCCCTCGTCGTCAACCTTCATGGGCAGGCAGATCAACCCCCAATTGGGCTTCCCCGGGTCACAGATTGGGATCCGGATCTGCGAAACAATCTCAGTCAGCACATTCGTCACTCGGTAATCGTCCCGCCGGTACTGAGCAATAACCTCACCAACCACCCGCTGCTGGGCCTCTTGGAAGTTTAGGATCACACCCTCCAGGGATAACCGAGGCAACACCTTGATGTAGTCATGCTCGGGGAACGGCTCGTTTAAGTACTCCTCGCTCCGGTAGTACTCCTCCTGGTGCGGGTACCGCTTGGGCACGATCGTGTGCACCAAAATCGGGTTCTTGCAGAAGATATCCCTCAGCGCCGCGATGAACGCCTTCGACCGCACGTCGATCGAACGGTTGAACTGCCCGTAGATCGAGAAGTTACTGTACAGATCCTGCCTCTGAAGTAACGCGAAGTAGTTCTCCAAGTGGCCCATGCGCCGCGCGTGGCCGCGCTCAATTAAAACAGGGTCGATCGAACCAGCATCAGATCCATCCTCGTTCACCAGCAGCGCCGTCGTCTCGACAACGCCTTCAAGCTTCTCGTCCTTTTCCATTGACATGTTGTGGGGGAGGCTTAGACTCTATAACAGCAAACGAACGGCTAGAATAGAACCGAAGTCAGAGGAGGTAAACACGCGCACGCAGACAGGGAACGGTTTCCAAAGCGGGGCAGAAGAAAGTTAATTGCATCCGTTATCTACATCTAAACACTTTATACGCTATCACTCGGTAACCGATGCCCACGCGAGAAAGCTAAACGATCAGGGTCTCGTTCAAGATCCAGAGCTCGAGGCCAGTTTTTTTTTTCCTTTTGGCGCACTTTTCTTTTTCCTGCACGTTTATGAGACGGGGACACAATAGGAGAGCCAGCTGCAGGCGAGTGAATGTGAGAGAAGGCGTCGTGGGGTTCGTCGATTCTCGTACATACGGTAGCATCGGTCCTGCGAGAAATATATCGGAAGTTAGTCCGGGCGGAATGAGCAGTGGTGTTACTAGGATTCCCGCGGGGCACAACGGCAATTTGTGATTGGGAGGAGGGGAGATAAAGGTTGAGTGTGGGGTTCAAGAAGTTCATGGAGGCAAACTTAGCAAACTCTTAACTTCGAGGCCACAGAGAATAAGACGGGAAAGAAAAAAAAAAAAGGCGTATCACTCTTGCTAATTGTGTCGGTCCACTGAATTATCGACTTTGTTTCCTTGCTACTTGTTGTGATTTCTTGGCTTGTGGTGATGGCTGTTGTGGCTGTTGACATGGTGTGTATTATGGACAGGGTGGTTGCCGCCATGGTGGGTGGTACCGCTACCGTGGCTGTTATGACCGTAGTAATGTTTGTGGCCACTGCCGCTCGAACCACCAGGCATACCTCCTGCGTTGCCCGCCGCGCCCATCATTCCCTGGAATGGCGGCATCCCACTGGCACCTGGATACCCAAACGGCATGTTCATGTACGCTGGAGGCATGTGCGGGGACATCGCCTGGGGTGATGGGCTGCTCGTAGCATCGTCGCCCATCATCGGCATCATGGGTGTCATCGACGGGTAAAACATGGGTTGCGGTTGGAATGGAAGATACATACCCCCTCCTGGGAACCCGTCCATCATTGGGTTTGGAGAATGTGCCCCCGGAGGACCTCCAGCGACATTGTTCGGGTCGACTCCAGCCCCAGCTCCTGGGAAAGTCATCATCCCTCCTGGAGGCATGCCCATCTGTGGGCCGCCTGCACCGCCGCTGGACATCATGTACTGAGGTTGGTTCATGGACCCACCCATCGCGCTCATGTTGTTGTATTGGCGCTCTTGGAACTTGACTTGCGCTTCCTGGATAGCAGTCCGCTCGTCAGGGAAAAAAGTCTTGTAAGACTCCTCTACGGTTCCGTTCCAAGTAGGAGCAGTGAAGTATGGTTTCTCCACAAAGAATGGTTCCATCTCCTTTTCCAGATCATGCGCCTTCTTCGCTTGTGTGAAGAAATTGAAGTTTTCTTGGAATAGTGCACCCTTGTTACCAGCACTTTGTAACCGTTGAGAACTGAAAAAGGATCCGTGTGGGCGTCTTCTCAAATGTGTAGTTCCTCTTGCAACAGGTGGGGAATGGGTCTGAGAGTGGTGGCTTGACTTGCGAGAAAGCTCCTTCTTCTGGTCCTTTGGAGAAGGCGACTTCGCGGCAGCTTCTGCAGCTTCCTCCTCGTTCTTCTTCACAACGCTTCTCATGTCGTTTGGTACCTCATAAGGAACTTTGAATTTCTGCGAGAATTTCTTCAGCTCCTCGATCTGGGCCTCCTTCGTCAATGGTAATGGTATTCTGGGTTTAGGAGATTCTCTTTTGTGGTAATCCTTGTAAAATCTGGAAACAGAAGGTTCTCTAGACGATTTTTTACCAAAATCATGTAAATGTGCCTCCTTGCCGTGGTGTGGAACCTCTGCAGGAGTCTCCTTGTGTTCTTCATTGACACGAACTTTGGTCTCGGATCCCTTCTTAGCAGGAGGTTGCTTAGCAATTTGTGCAGGGATCTTGCCTTCATCCGCAGTTTTGGAGTCTGCAGTTTTACCCCCTGAAGACGAAATAATGGCAGGATCCGTGTGGTGGGGCTGTGTCCTTAAGGTCGGTGGCAGGTATCTGTTACCCTTCGTAGCCTCAGTAGGTCTGGCATTGTTCTTTAAAGAAGCCAGGAGCTCGTCACCCCTTCTGTCCACACCTGAGTACAGATCTTCCTCATCCATACCAGAATCATCAACGGCAATACCTCTATCCTCTGCAAGGTGGATATTGCCGGATGAACCTTGGCCTTCAATTTCCTCAGCGAGTTTTTGCGCCTCTCTCAACTTCTGTTCAAAATGTGGGTCATCCTTATTAATCTTCGTTGTGTAGAAATGTTCATCGTAGGAGGACTTGATACCAAATTTTTTCTCGTTGACAGAGAACTGATCCCAGGTTGAAGAAGACTCTTCTAAAGTTTGGCTGTTCAAAGCTCTGCCTGTCGCAGGTAGTTCATCTGGGACCCATGCCTGCAACTCCCTTTCTCTGACAGCCTTCCCACCAGAAATATCAACGTCCGTCTTGAACTCTTTTTTCGCATCCCTCTCCTTACTCTTCTGTTCCTCTTCTACATCCTTCTTGTGCTGCTCTGATTTCTCATGCTCCCATTTATCGTCCAAAGACAGGTCAATATTTTTCAACTCCAACTCGGCAATGTCCGCACCATGAATCAAGAACGTCTCTCCCAAATCCGTATCGTCCATCTCTGGATGCTCATTGATCGGTAAAGATGATCCCTTGACTCTTTTAGGGTACTTGAGGACAATGTCCAGCCCAGACGTGGATTTCAAATTGCAAGCCAAAAGCAACCCCTCGTACTGGATACCAGACACCACGGTAACAAAAACATCACTCCCAATGCTGTTAACTAATAAGTAATCAAATCTATCAGTAAATTGCTTGTTAGTCTCGGCGCTCTCGTAAAATAGTGATGCGGCAGAACCACTGTTGTTCCCGTTTCCAAAGCCGTTTGGCCCCTTCCCAAAAGACCCACTCAACCTCTTGTTGCTGCTACCAGTACCGTTTTCTCTTTTTTTATAGGCTCCCTTCATCGTAGTCTCGAAGTCTGTTTAGTAAAAGCAATCGGCCAGTAACAAAAAAAAGAATCCTATCTCAATAAAAAATACCTCCCTGTAAAGGATAAAAAAGTGTCTACCTCGTGTTAGATTCGCGTATTGTCAAGCAATGCGAAAGTTCCTTAAACACAAAAGAAGTTAATGATCCTTCACCTGTCTACAATGTCAATGTAGCGACCGTAAAAAAAAAAGGAAAAAAGGGAGGATAGAAAGGAAAAAAACCTGTGTGAGTAGCACAAGTAGACCGCCTAAAGAAAAACAACTGTGGGAGACACCTTAGTATTCCCCTCGACAGTTGTGAACTTCAGAAACGATCTGTCTTCAATCTGTCTCTTTTTTTTCGAGAGAGAGAGAGAGGGAGATTTTTGGAATAAAAGCGAAAAAACCTGGGGAAGTTTCGTGGGAAATGACTATTTGGTAATCTGGTACTACACTACACAGAGATGACGGTAACTTAGAACAGTATATGATTAGATGCGGTCTGGATCTTGGTTTGCGAGAAACTCTGAGATGGTTTGCGATTCTGCTTTCTCAAGATACATCGCGAGGGTGTCGTTCAATTTGGCTGAGAGGCCCTCGTACGCCGCTAGGGCGGGCAGTTTATTCTGAGCGAGTCGCGATTGTTCCGGATCCTGCGGTAAAGTTGTCCTGACCCGCGTAGGTATCACCAGGTTGAATTTGGCAATGTCTTTGGAAAGTGGCGAGACTCTGCTTCTTCCTGTCTCGTCCTTTTCCGGGTCTGCCATCAAGCCGTAAGTGTTTTGTAGTGCAGTGTTCAGCAGAGGGTGCAAATTGCCCTTCAAGAGATTATCTTTCAAGATCTTTGTATCGCTCGTCTTCAGTTTGGCCAGCAAGTCCTTCGTTTCTCTCAGTTTGTTCCTCTCCTTGATGATCTCCAGTTCGAGTCTCTCCACATCTTGCAATTCCTGCTGGTGCTTCTCCTGTATATACTTCCTCTTAGCGAAAACGTACTCAATGTCTAGGTCTTGGCCCGTCACCTCCGCTGGGAATCGGCATTCTTCCAGCTTGTTCGACATCTTCTCTACAATCTTCCCCATCAGCTTCCTTTTCACCTTGTGCACTTTATCGAGCTCCGTTCTGTCGTAGTTCAGCACTTCGTTCAATTCCGAATCACACTCAGCGAACGTTTCCTCAAGCGAGTGTTCTATATTACCTTCCACGATCCGGAGTATACACCGGCGCAATTCATCCGGTGTTCGCCTCCAGTGCAGAGATTTAATGTCAATGTGTTGGTCGCGGAGTATTTCGTCGTTGAACATATCTCTCACGGCACTCTTGAAATCCCAGGGGTCCGTACGCTGGGTCTGCGTCGTCCTCCTTGGGGGCTTTGATCCCCTCTTCTTTGTAACCCGTGATGGATTGATGGGCAGGGCAAAGTCATTGAAAGGCCGATCCCTCGGTGTTACTGCCGGTGATGAGCTTTTCACGAACAGCGTCCTGGCATTTAGTCTTAAATCAGCGGTATTGATGTCTCCGAGGCCCGGACTGGTCGGTGACAGTGATGCCGTTAGGTTATTTCCTATAGAGCTCATTGGCGCTTTATTGTATAGTTTTGTGGAGAGGGACGTCGAAGTATGCACAAATCTTCTGGGACTATTTTGAATATTGATTGTTTATTATTACGTACGTGTATTTTTTTTCCTGAGTGAAAAGGTGAAATTTGCAATAGGAACGAACATGTGAAAGGTCAGCAAGACTATCAACCGCCCATGCTCTTAAGGAGAGCAATTGACCTGGATTTATTAAAAATGGGTGATCTTGTATTTCATTTTATTTGTATATCTAATAAGTATATAAATAAATAGTGGAGGAGAGTAAAATTACCAGAGGTAAGTTTAGAAACTCTCGTTGAAGTTGAAGGCTTCACTGGCAGCGACTGCTTGGGATGGTTGCTTGGCCTTGATGAAGTCCGAGACTTGCTTTTCGAAGAATCTGCTCTTACCGATGGAGGTGGTGTCTGCCATGAACTCGAATGGGTTGGAAACGTTGTAAACTTTCTCGTTACCGAAGGAAAGAAGCAAAGAGTCAGCCAAGTACTCGACGTACTGAAGTGTTTGCGCCTCGTCGACACCAGCCTCCTTAATGTTCATACCGTTGACCAAAATATCCTTTTCGATGTCGACGGCCTCGGTGATGATCTTTTCGATCACTTTTGGTTCTGGCTTGTTCTTCAAGTGGGCGAACAACAAACACGAGAAATCGGTGTAGGAACCCTTGTCTCTGTAAATGTTGGAGTTGGCCTTGTTCAACCCAGCCAGCAAACCCTTCTCACCTAGAGCGAACACAGCTGCGTGGGCACCAGACAGGAAGATACCTTCCTTGGCGGCAAACGCAACCAGTCTTTCACCGTACAAAGATGAAGGGTCCTTGATCCATCTGTTAATGAAGTCGGTCTTTTGTGCGAAATGAGAACAATTCTTTATCTCCTCGTAGCATTTGATATTTTCTGGGCCGTTGAAGTACGCGTCGATGACCATGGAGTACACTTCATCGTAGATGTTTTCCATCATGATTTGGAACCCGTAGAAGGACTTCCCCTCAGGGTTCTGTAATTCAGCGGAGAATTTCTCAATCAAATGATGGTTGATCATGTCTTCACCGAGGGTCAGCAAAGCCATGAATTTCTTCAAAAAGGCCAATTGCTCTGCAGTGACCTTCTTGTCAGCAATATTCTCCACGTCTTTACTCAATTCGATCTCTTCTGCGGTCCAGAAGGAGGCTTCCGCCTTCTTGTAGGCAGCCCAGATCTCGTGGTACTTTATAGGGAACATGACGAATCTCCGTTTGTTCTCGATCAAAAGGATTTCATCCTTCTCGGTTTCACGAGCAGCTTCACGAGAAGCGCTGAACTGGGATAGAAACTTGGCGTGGGACATTATAATGTGTGAGATGCACTTCTAAGAAGTTAAGGGTAGTATACTATAGAAGAAAGAAGAAAGGGAAAAAAAAGAACGATTGATGGTATCAAAGTCCTTGGTTCTTCGAAAGATTCTAATAGAGTTTGGTATGTTCACAAGAGGAAGAGTAGGGGGGTAACACTACAACGTAACCTAAGAAACCAGATGGGAAACAATTGATCGCGAGCAGCGCTTTATATAATCTAAGAAGGCACAAGGAAAGTACGAGAAAGAAAGAAAAAAAAGAAAGAAAGAAATTACTGAGCAAAAATTTTCAAGATTTTTTTGGGAACAGAAAAAGAAAAGAAAAGAGAGCTGTGCCCCAGAAACAGCCGCAGCAGCACCCTGCCACCCCCCCCAAAAAGAAAGAAAGAAAAAAAAAGGAAGTCGGGAAGATTTTACTGCGTTGCGTTGCCACAACAACCAGTTTCTCGTATTGGGTGCACAGAAAACACCGTAGCAACGGGGCGCGGGAAGAGGCGGGAGGGGGGTGCCTGTTCTGTCGTTTCTTTTTATCACGTTAATTTTTCCCCTTTCGGAAATGCGTGCCGCTGTTGCCATGGCAAACGCGTCGTTGTTGTGACAACACTCTGGCTGGGTGTCTCTGGCAACGGACGCGTACCCGTTACCATGGTTATCGCATGTTGCTATTTTCCCGGTTCGTTATGGCGATGTTATATTGTGAGTAGTTTGGAACGACACCTGGAGACACATGGACATCAGACAAGCAGATGCGGAGCGTAGGGGGGCGTGGTTTGTTAGAGGGCTGAATTGGAGTGGATATGTTTGATCTTTATGAGGAGATAATGTCACTGCATTTATATTTAGAATACAGTGATATGTTAAACGTTGTAATTCTAGACACACAGGACTGAGTATTTACTCTGTTCTTTAGCTTTGGTAGAACGTTTACTATTGCGTATTTAGTTGGGGCTCTGTACTCTTGTAAACCAGTTCTTATACCTTGATTAACTTTTCAGAAGTCGAAGGGTAGACTTTTGGAAGTGTACGAAATGTGGTAATGTTGACGACGATGATTCTGTACAGGTATCCGACCATTGTTTCTGGTAGCACAATTACAATAGTTCAAGTTCAAAGTCCTCTCAGATGGACATCTGATCCCTTAACAGTAGAAAAAGTAACGGATGCCACTTATACGTAAAGTGTTCTGACATTAACTGTTCGTTGGAAGTCTTGAACGTTTTGATTTACGTTATATTGACATCTATTTGCGGTTACTGAAAGAGAGTAAAATACTTGATTTGTACTTGTTGGGCCGTTACACAAACTGTTTGACAGTAAAACTTAAAGAGCAATAAAATGCAGTAACATGTGGCTATCTGGACCTTTGTGGACCAGGTAACGATGAAGAAACTATTACTTTTCAAACATATTTGTTTGAACTTGCCAATTTAATGTTTTAGGTCGGGGCTTCCAAACAAACAGAAATAAAATAAAAACAAATTAAATAAACTAAAAAAACGAGAAGGTTATCCGTGTTTAAAGCGCTTTAACTTGCTCATGTATTGATCAAAAAGGGGGTCCATAGTCTATATATATTAAAGTGAATAATTATGTACTTGCCTTTCTTATTTACCGTATAGATTAGTATCGGAATAAGTCCTATGGGAAGATTTTCTCCCTTTTTGTTGGATATTGGAAATCCGGCTTTTGTACAATATTACATTGCTTATCGTCATATAAAAGGTGAAAAGAATTCATCGACAATTATGTAGCTCTCCTATATAATGCGTATACGGGGGAGGAGCTTCCGGCGTTCGGCAGTGACCGTCTGCTGGGAGACTCTGCCACACCTCGAACATGCGTAGTGCAGCACCATATCTTTGCTTCCAGCACTTTTATTTTCCCAGATCAATTCAGTCCAAGTTGATATCTCATCCAGATTATAATTTAACAATCTGTTAATATCGTTCCATAAAAGATGAGATTGTTCAATACTGTTGTAATAAAATGTCCAAAACAATATGGTATTTGATCTACAAGATTTATGGATACCAGAATTACAAATCGGGGGTTATAAAATCAGTTTGTTGATTACCCGACTGCCCGTATATTGGTGAAAGCAGCGCTCATATCACTATGCAAGGTATTCCCAGTGTACACATTCTACATTTACAAGTACGTTCCATCACCTGTCCATGTCAAACAATAATAGTGGGAAGCAACTCTCAAAACTATACCTATAATAGTGTGATGATGAGGACATAACGTGTTTTGTCAAAATATTTTCAAAGTTCTCAAACAGGCTTCTGCTACAATGATAGAAGTTCAAACCGCCCCCACGACGACAATTCAAGAAACGAATGGCGATTTTCGATTCCTGAGACAGGAACTACATGAATAACTTCAAGCTTCATTATTGACTCATTATATTTCTCGGCTCTAATATGGGAAGCTCACCAAACAAATCCAGGATAGGCATGAGACGTCTTCACCATCACTTTGCTTGAGACACCTGAGTATCTCTATCCCCACTACTCCTCGCACATACGGAAGCTGTGGGTTAGAGACGTATAATTTTTGCCAATAAAAGCATTCTCTTGATTTGCTTTAAATTTTCTTTTTTTCCACTGTTAAGAAGTAAAAAGTACTGTTCTGCTCCCATTTGACAAGTTAGACCGAACCACTTAGCGTATACACAGCAACGATGGGTCTGTTTAGTAGAGAGAAATCCAAAGAGGACACGACTCCAGCAGTGTCCCAAGGGGACTCAAAAATCACGGACCAGTTGAAGGGCCAAATCAAGCAGGAAATAGCAGTAGCAAATGCCACCGAGCTTGTAAGCAAAGCCTCCGAAAGTTGTTTCAACCTATGCTTACAGAAACCATACAACACCAATAACGATGCCTGCATAGATCAGTGTCTGGCCAAATACCTGCGGAGCTGGAACATCATCTCCAAGACGTACGTCAGCAGGATCCAAGAGGCCGCTAATGCCGGAGAGATTTAAAGCGTTCTTAGAAGATGAATATGTATTAAATGTTGACTTAAGGTACGCCTTTTACGTAAATAGAATCACCTGAATAAATAAATGATGCGGGAGAGTGTCTGCTCGAAAATTTACTCGTCGTCATCGCCGTCTCCACCGTTTTCCAACTTCAATCTGACATCGTCCCACAACTTACCCTTATTGTGAGACTCCCACCATTTCGTTATACTGGAGTCGAAGTACGCTTGAAACACAAACGCAGATGCAAAAACGGTCCCCACAAATACCGCGTTCCTCCTGAAGAATACTTTATAAATCGATGAAAATGACTATAATATCAATAATACACACTACCTGTGTGTGCATCCGTACCCTAATTGTTAGTTTTTCTTCGTTAAGAACCAAAAGGCAACACTTTGCCTATTTCAACATGGGTTTCCCCCAAACCAGCAAAATATATAACATACCATCTTTCCAGTGCTCACAGATCACAGTTTTTTGTACCTGTCAACGAGTAACAAACGTTCTGTATGTAAAGGTTTCCATGTATAAATTATATATACGTGAAGTCGCTGTCTCCGTCTTTTTATTTCGTTTTAATTTTTTTTGAATTTCGAGGTCCGTTTCTATTGGTTCGTGGAACGTGACGGAACGTGACGGAACGTTACCGGATCAGAAGACCGTTCTCGAGTCGTCGCCCTGATCACCGTCACGGTCGCCCTGGTCATCGTCCTCGGGTTGCTCCTCTTGCATCGGGTCCGTGTTGGCGTCAGCATCGCCGTCAGCATCGGAATCGACATTGGCGCCGGCATTGGTGTTGAACGCTCTCCGCAGCGGTGGTCCAAGAAGCTGGATCAACGGTGCAGTGAAGTTGATGCCGGGCTCGCGCTCCTCATCGCCCTCACCTTCGCCCTCAACTGCCTCGCCCATGACGTTTCTAAAGTTCTCGAAGATTTGGAAAAAATCACGAACGTCACCGCCGGCACCTCCATTGGGACCGCCCATGCCGCCGATGAACCTCTCATCGTCCAGGACGTCATTATCGCGATCGTCCTCCGCGTAGTAGTCTCCGAAGGCGCCTGCATCATCCCCGTCGTCGTCGTCATCGTCATCATCATCCATGGCACCGTCGTCGTCATCTTCGTCTTCCGTAGTTCTTCCCGCAAAGGGCGCCCTTCTTATCCTTGGATCTCTGTTGAATGCAAATAAGAAGCCGTTGGACAAGATACTCACTCTGAACTCATCACCCATCACCCTGCTAATGTACCCAGGTATTTCGTTGTTAATCCAAAGTCGGTTCAGGTGCTCATACCGTTTCAAACTTAGAGTGGTCAAATCCCCACGCTTCATCGCGTTCCTCCCGGTCTCCCCATGGGAGTTCAGGTAAGGTGCGGAGATAAAGATATGGGATGGCGGGTTGGTCAAAATGAGACACACCTCTGACGTGTTTGGTATTAAGAAAACACCAAACGACTTGAAACAGTTCTTATTCAAATGGCGTGTCATTTCGTGGTGATCAGTTCTTTGGTATATCTTCACACCACATGTCAGACAAATCTTGAAATCTAATCTATTCTTCGCGTTCTTGATATACTGGTTCTCCTCCCGCAACTTGATTTCCCTTGTGTTCGTGACGTAAGTGTTCAAATAAGTGGATAGGTCGACCAATTTGACCAAACCACAATACTCATGAGGCAAACGCCGCAACATTGGGGAAATGTTCGCATCGTTGTCTACATCGCAACGAAGGGCATCCCTCAAGAGGTCATCAAAGGAACCGTATGGCGTCATGAGACCAAGCATCCAATCGACATATGCGGGAAGTTCCATCGTTTCTTCTAACTTCAGCGTTGATTCCACGTCGACACCTTTCACGGTGAAAACTGCTGTACCATCTTCCTCCAAGACATTATGCAGCACTTTTAGCATAATCAAACACCTTCTCAATGTCGGGATTATGTGTCTCAGAGTAGTAGTGTAAGCCATAGAGCACACTTTTTCGCGATCCTGTAGATTTCTGTTGTCATTCTTCAGTAAGAGCTGTCCAAGCAAGTTATTAATCTCGGTATTGATGGGGAAGAATTTCGCTCCGTTAGCTGACGCCTTTTCATAAATCTCATTAATGTCGTTATCGCTATTCGCAAATAAGAACTGAGCAGTAACTTGCCACGCATATACGCGCACACCTTCGGATATAACACTACGCATCGGTCTCCCACCAAATAGACACTCCCTCACAATAAACTGGAACAAAGCATTGTAGTTGTATGCATTGGCATTCTCGGCCGTAAATGGCTTGAATTTCAGATTTGGAAGACCCATCGTGTAACACTGCAACATGATACAAACCAAGATATTCCCCAGCGTTTTGTATTTCTGCTCCCGGCCCGTGAGAAACTCTGCATGTGGCTTGGTATCTAACCGTGACGAAATCTCCAACATCGAGATGGTGTTGGCCCAGAATTGGGCTAGCACTAGGGCGGTGTCTTGATCCTTGAAACCGTCAGTTTTCCTATAATCTCTATTGAAAGATAGACAGTCAGCATAGACCAGATCAAATATAGAAATGAGATTCTTGAAGTCGACCGCACTCAGTGTCTTTAAGGTACGGGCCAAAAGAGTGACAGAGATTTCCTCGTTCAAAAAGGAATCAACACTTAAACCAGTATTAACTTTCGAAGTAGAATGGATTGGTAGTATGCAGTTAGAGAACGATTGGCATAACGGACAGATGAATGCTGTTGATGAAAACCTCTTTTTCTGTATGTAACGCCTGAAACAGTTATGATGAATATGGTGGTTACAAGAGACAAATACTTTTCTCAAGTTCACCGAACTGTCGTCTTGTAGAGCCTCTACATCGTGCTCCGAACTATTGACAGCAAGTTCGGCATTATTCTGAAAACCTTCCCAAGGCTGCGCAAATTGAGAAGGGTCTGTGATATCACACCCTCTGAAAATTGGTGAGTAATCATGGTACGCGGGGATAACGAAAACATCCTCAGATTTATCATCTTGACACAAAGAACAGGTGAACTCATTCACCTCGATGTTCTTCTCCCCTGTAATCATATCAATATCACCGTCTGCTTCAACAGAATCGTTTACACCATCAAATTCATCCTCGTTTTCCTTCATAAACTTACTCTGAAGATTATTAAACTTGGCTAGCATCTTTGCTTGGTGTTTTTTGGCGAGCCTCCTTCTTTTTTCACGCTCACTCTCTTCCAAATTAACCCCTTGGTTCAGTTTCCTGGATTTATACTCTTCAACACAAGTAGAGCCAAATGAGGTTATCAAGGATTCAAAAATCTCCGTGGGCCTTTTCATAATCATTCTTTCCAGTAGATAGTCTGCCTTGTTGACAACGTGCTCAGAGAATGTTTCACTTTTGCTATTAATGATAGCCAAGATTAGACTGCATATGGGTAAGTTAATGTAGCATTCTATCAGAGAATCTTTCCCATTCAATAATTCGTCGTCCTTGAAAATAGCATGGATAAGGTGAAGCAGCTCATTCAAATATGTCCCATCTTTGTTGTCTAATGAAGTTTGTAATAGTTTGTAGACTATTTTAACAAAAACCGGACCCTTAGTGAAAAAGCCCAAGTTCCCTGCCCCTTCATCCATATGCTTGGGTGAGATCAATTGTGGATGTAGTACCACCTTGGCAACCTCATCCTTTTTGCCCTTAGCCAAATGTGTTTTAATGATGGTTGCACTACTTTCAAACTCATTGCCAAGATTTAGAAGTTTCAGTGGGTCAATCTTAGAGTAGAAACTTTCCTTTAACTTAAACACACCATTATCAGCCAGACCCCTTGGCTCAATAAAGGTCGAAACCTCACTCAAAGCTGCATCAAAGTTCGTCGAATTCTCTGTAAAGTAATCAGGTACCAATCTAAGTAACTTCGAATAAGGAAGCGGCTTGGCATACAAGTTGTAAATTATTGCCTCTTTGATTTGATGCATCTTCTTTTCTGAGACGGAGTCAAATGTTTGGAAAAATTGCCTTTCTGTCAAAACTTGATAAACAAAGGACAAAAACTGTTGAATCATCAAGGATATCTTGTCTCCATATACCGTTTGTTTGAAAGAAACCTCCCCATTAAACCATGCTAAAAGTTCCCATCTGTCTAACATATTATAGATAACACGTGGCGTATCATCAAATTCCCACAAGAAAGCTAGTTGATTAAGATGAATATCCCTGGAGTAGGAGTTCAATTCCGGATTATTCTTATAGTAGGATGCTTGATGAAGCACTGACATACCATTTCGCACCCAAAACCCGATGTCGATTTGGGAACATAACACAACGGACCTTAGGGCAAAGTCTGATATTTTTAAAAAATCAAAATCATCTTTCGCATCGTTATATGCTTCAACATTTTGTTGTTGATCGGGTGATGCATCCTGATAAACTATGGTTTCATATGCTTTGGACAAGGGAACTTTCTCTATCAAAAAGGAGAAAAAAGTTTGGATGGGGTTCATGAACGCAACTCTTTCAGAGCTGACACTGAATTTGACGATCTCATGGGAACCATTTGTCAGTTTGTAGGTCAGAGATTTGTGACTCAAAAACGAGTTCATTAATCGGATGGCATTTGTTAGCAGCCGTTCATCGCAACCATGATTCGTCAGACTATTGTCAACTGTTTGAATGATGGAGTAAACAGAAGTGGTGAATTCCAGATACGGAATAAAATGCTGATCTTCGTGTAAGACATGCTCACCCTCTTTGCGTTTGATTTTCCAGGCACCATTGAAGAATTTGCACAACGTAACGATCGATATAAATTCCGCAGGTTGTAGTATGATGCTTGGGTTATCAACTTTACTCAACAAAATTTCCACAGTGTAGAGTGCCTGCTTAAACGAGATGCTAAAGCTTTTGGTGGGGTTTGTTCTTTGGACTCTTTGCCATACCAAATTACCGTTTTCAAGTTTACAAAAATCGACAAAAATATCGATAATCGACCACATAATATCGGTGAAATAGTTGTTCTTATGTGTGAATATCATCATCGCATTTGTTGGACAGGTAAATAATTGGACAATGCACTCTCTGAGGGCAGTTAATTGGGGCTCTCTGTCCATAAAGGTTATCGACCTGCTGATGTGGTTGAATATTTGGACCACATTCTCACAGAAAATAGGTTTGTAGATTATCGATGACGAGAGCGTTGGGATTATCAAATTTTGCAATTCCTTTCTTAATTTTTTCCAATACCTGTTATCAAAAAACAAGATATACTGCAATCTTGAGTTAAAGTACGTCCTTTCCGTTATCTGTTCGTATTCATTTAGTGTATTTGATATCTGATCCAGACTTGATGCCGCGAGACGTTTATGATGACCTAATGGGATACCATTTTTTTCGTTCAGCAACGACACATCCAAGAATCTATAAGGGTTGCTAAGAGGTATCTTTTCGGCGAAATACTTCTCAATTGAACTTGTCATGTTAATGGACATACTTGCCTTAGTGTACTCGTCGCACAGTACCTTACCAAGGGCATTCCTGAAGGCATGCTGGAAGTCTGGGTTTGGGATAGTGAGACAATGATTACACCAAAAGATGAGGTATTTTGCTGTCTCCTGATGAACATATTCTGTCCATGATGTCATCGTTGCGCTTAATCCGTTGGTCTGTACAGCGAAGTATCCATCCATCAGACTGCTAATGTCCTCTGCGCACTTTAGCATGGCTCTCCCCTCACTATCTATCCTAGAGGTAAGAAGATCCGTATGTATATTATCTGGGACACCTTGTCTGAGTGCCATACTTGCTTGCGAGTAATTGTGGTACTCGTCGTTGTAGATCATCACAGTGTAGTTACTGGGCGATTCTGGGGTTGAGATACGTTCATTCTTGTAGGCCACATCGTTCAGTAGCTCGTCTATTTGGCTCTTATTTTCCTTTTGAACAAATTCCCTTAGTTTAAATGTGATGTCTTTTGTGAAAGTTGGCAATGGTTCAAAATTTTGGTTGAACAGATCGATGAAATAGTCGAATATCTCCATCAGCACCACTTCTATAATCTCCTCGTCAAACTCAACGTCGTCGGAGTCCATAATTTCGTCCTCACCATCTTCCTCGGCCTTACAATGGAGCGGACTCAACCATGCCTCCTCATCGCCACAGTCACAGATACCGCTTGTAAAATCATTGCAGATATCCGTATATATATGGTGACCCTCATGATCTTTTGGGTTAAAACAGTTGATACAGAGGACACACGTATCATCGTAGCCACACTCCTGGCACCTATAAAGGGGTTCGCCCAATCGGAACTTTCTGCCACAGTTTCTGCCCTTATGTCTAAATTGCTTACTTTTTGATACAGTTTGACTACTGACTTTATAATAGTCCTCCTTGTAGTTGACGTCCAAAGCTTGATCAAAGGATACTGGGAAATCGGACCGGTCTGGGAAAAGCTTAGGCAGTTGTGCACCTTGGTCACTGATTGCAAAATACAGATACTTGTACACCAAAGCCTTCAAAGAATGGTCCATGTCAGTCCTATCGCCTGGGCCCCTTATATTTTTAAATTGTTCAAGTTCATGAATACCCAGGAGAGTGGATCTGACATGATCTCTTAATTGTGTAGTGTCCATATCTCCTTATCTGTAATTGTTAATGTTACTATTACTGTTAAAGTTAGCACGATATAGTAGTTTGAATACCAGAGTAACAGAGAGGATTTGACGGAATAGAGATAAATTTTTCTTGAAAAAATTGAGGAGATGAGTACAACAAACTTTAAAACATCAAAACCAAACCAGTTTTGCTCAGTGTATCAACCTTTCCAAATACTTGCCTCCTAAAAAAAAAGAGGAGGAATCAGCTAATTAGAGAGATAGAGATAGCGAGAATCGGAGCTGCGAAAATAACTCTTCAAAAGACGTTTTTTACTCGCGTGTTTCTACTATGTGAAAGAGAAAAGACAGTAGAATACCTTAGAAGTTCAAAGAAGCTAAGTAGTAGCACGATCTTTCTCAGCTTTCCTTTGTTTAAGTGGGTCCTTCTTGCGTAAAATCTGCACCAGGAATCTATCAAATAACGATAACAGAACACGCGGCGTCTTTCTTAAAACCTGTGAGACGGGAACTCGTTTTCTGAAGAGACTCAAAAAATTTCGATAAAAAAAAAAAAGGTTCACAAAAACTCAAAAGGTTGTGTTACCCGCCGTTTAGGGCTTCTACTCTGCCCTGAACTGCAAAACCAAATTAGGGTTCCACAAGCCCTAAATTAGTCAAATTAGGGTTTGGGAAAGCTGCACAAGCCCTAAAATAGTTAAATTAGGGTTTTTACAGTATCCGTGTAACGTGACAACAAAGAAATGGGTATTTTTTTTCATGACAGTAAAAATCAGGATGGCAATCATCTTTTATGGAGCGCCCCAAGACTGGTCGATTGGCAAGAAGGAGAGCTTTTCATCTGGGAGTTTTGCGCGGGTACTTGTTGCTGAACGGTAATATAGACAAGTGAGTGATGGCTGTTCCGAGACGTGGTGGTAATGCTGGAGACGGCGGAACCGGTGGCCCCGTTTCTCCCTTTATCAGGAGAGACAAATACAGACGGAATTTTTTGAGGGCTCGACAATCCGGGAAGGGCACTCCTATCTCCGTTAAGAAGGAGGATCCTGATGCTATACATGCGAGGGAGAATATACTGCTAGGTGTTGAAATTGCCAATGGGTCCAATGGCTCTGGGGCCTCTGTGAAGCGGGAAGGTGAAGTGGAAGAGTACAATGAATTCCCGTTGAGAGCTATCTCTAGAGAGAAGTTGGAAAATATGAGGACGCATCTTTTGAAATTCCAAAGTAAGAAGAAAATCGATTTTGAAACTTCGTTCCACGAACCTATTAGATTGCACAGAAAGGATACAAGAAATTTGCAGTTTCAACTGACTAGGGCAGAAATTGTCCAAAGACAAAAGGAAATAGCCGAATACAAGAGACAACAGGAGGATGAGAAGAAAAACGGTGGCATTAATACCCAACCTTCAACTTATCCTGGGAAACCAGCTCAGGCTCCTACTTTGGGATCGACCTCCACCCCAGCAAGCTCTCTGACGCCCGGTGCTGTTCCAAAGGCAAACACCCCAGCTGAGCCCAATAGTACCCCGGGAAATTCAACTGCGGTATCAAATGTGCCGAATGGCGTAAGTGGTCCAGTACCTAACGCAGACGGCTCTGTTCCAGTAGTCACACAGTTGGAGGAGGCCGGTATCTCGGAGCACCCAGAAAAAGTTGGTATGGTAAAGTATGATGGGAAGGAGGAAGCGGAAGCTGAGTTTGCACCAGGTACCACAGATCCTTTTGCAGACGTTGCCCCAGACGGTGGTGGACGTGCCAGAAGAATCAATCCGAAGAGGAAGACCCGTCAGTTAAAAGTGTTGGACGAGAACGCCAAAAAGTTACGGTTTGAGGAATTCTACCCGTGGGTCATGGAAGATTACGACGGGTACAACACTTGGGTTGGTTCATATGAAGCAGGTAACTCTGACTCTTATGTAATGCTGTCTGTGGAAGATGACGGTAGTTTCACGATGATACCCGCTGACAAAGTCTATAAATTCACCGCGAGAAACAAGTATGCCACGCTGACGATTGACGAAGCTGAAAAAAGAATGGATAAAAAAGCTGGGGAAGTGCCTCGTTGGTTAATGAAGCATTTGGATAACATCGGTACCACCACGACAAGATACGACAGAACCAAGAGAAGATTGAAGGCTGTATCTGACCAACATGGTGCCGAAGGGGAGGAAGAGCACGGTGATAACTCAGAAGTAGAACTGGATTACGACGAAGAATTTGCTGATGACGAAGAAGCACCTATTATTGACGGTAACGAACAAGAAAATAAAGAGTCTGAGGAAAGAATCAAGAAGGAGATGTTGCAAGCTAATGCAATGGGGTTGCGTGATGAGGAACAAGGCTCAGGTAACGAGGAGGATGATTTATTTACCGAAAAGAAGATTGATGTGGAAGGTGAAAGAATCAAGAAAGCACTACAGAAAACTGAGTTAGCAGCTCTGTACTCTTCAGACGACGATGAAATAAATCCGTATCTGTCAGAATCTGATATTGAAAAGGAGGAATCGAGCAAAGGCGAAGAGGAGAAGAAAGACAAGGACAAAACCGATTCGCCTAAGAAGGGGAGGTCTCCACAGATTAAAAAGGAGAGATCCCCATCTGTTAAGTCGGTTCCTCCAATAAAGGTGAAAAGCATAAACGATTGTTTCGTGATATTAAAGAGTGAGAAAAGCGTATTACAAAACTTCCCTCATGGCGAGTGGAATCCAACGACGAAACGCGTGAGGGAAGTCTCCGAAATCCACATGGATTCGAACTCTCCAGCACCAATTGCTAAACAGGAAGAACCGGAAGCCAAGAAAGTAAAGGTGGAAGATGGCAACGAAACCACGCCTCTGATCAGCGAACAGGACATTATAGATGCTATTGGTGATGGTAAAGTCAACGTCAAAGATTTCGGGAAGACTATCAGAAAGAGATTTCCTGGTTCTGAGAACAAAAAGCTAATGTTCGCAATCGTTAAGAAACTGTGTCGCAAAGTTGATAATGAGCACATGGAGCTCAAAAAGTAGGCATTTCAAACCGCACTAGAGGGCATCTAAGTATTGGAATCAAGGTCAAGACACTCTGTGCTTCTCATTCTACTTTCGAATGTCGTTTAATGAAATAGGCAAAGTCTTCTTTGCTGAGACCTCCGTTTATAAAGAAAGTTAATCAGAAGTATGGTTATATATCTATTTGTCTAAGAGTAACCGAATGCTGATTATTATGAGCGACGCACAAGCAGTAGCTGTTTTCATGCAACCTCAACCATCTCCTCATCATCCTCATCATCACTGTTATCCTCACCATCTTCCAAATTTTTTGATGGCAACTCCTCTACTGCCTCAGCTTCTGGTTCACCTCTCATCAGCATATTTACCACTCTATAACATAAATCAGCAATGTTTTCATCTTCAACATTTTTATGAAGTTCTCTGACCAGCGGGTACACCGATTTACTTCTCAGGTATTCTCTTGCAGCATGAGTTGTACACAGCAACAATATACTTTCCAAATGGACGCAAATAATGGATGAAACGGGATCCCGCCTTTTATCTTCTGGTAGTAGTTGCAATTCGTCTGGGAGGTTGAACATGTCTTCTTCATCAATTTCCGAGTCCTTCGCGGACGTTATTGGTAATAGAATGTAGGGCAGTAGGTTGATATTTTCATCCTTCAACAGTCTGTCGTGCGTCTCAGAGTCAAATAGGGAGTTCTTTATGGTCGAGGCAACACCCTCTCTTCTGGTCTTAGAGTCATATTTCTCTGTAAATACTAACAGCTTTGACAATGGCACAACTCCATCGTATTCCTGCTGCTCAATGAAGTAGGACCTACCCTTTAGAAATCTCGCAATGTCTGCGAAGAAGTATGCCAAGTAGTCGTAGTTTGCAAATTTGTTCAACTTCCTGTCGTTGCCCTTTACAAAACAATCCATCAAACAGTCCATAATTTTATCGCTGGCAAAGATCCCTTTCTCTTTTTCCGGTTTCTCAGGTGTCGTCTCTCTAACCATATCAAAGATTTTAGTTATGGAATCATCTTTTGCCAAATTACTCAGCAAGATACACATAATATCCGCTGATGTATTTTCTTGATCACAGATTTTAGACGCCAGGTATTTGACAAAATCGGTATCTTCACTGATCGCCCTCCTCATCTGTGGATCATCACATAAATTTGCCAGGATCGTTACTGACTGCTGAACCAGAATCCTCGAGTTTTCCTGTGCCAGTTGTTTCAAGTCTTTGACTGGAGTAAGATTATCATATTTGAATAACGTTGCGGTAGGCCCAGTGCTGAAACCGACCAAATTATCTAAGGCGATTTGCCTGACAGCCGGCTGTGGAGAATGTAAAAAACTGACCAACTCTTCTAACTGGGTAGCCATGCTTTCGTGTAGGTCTTGCGGTTAGATCGTCTTCTTAAATGAGATGCGATGAGGTGATGACAGTTGAAACTGGAAAATTTTCAATAAAGCTCCAAGTGAATAACAATTTTTTTTGTCATTGAATTTGTAAGAGAGAAAAATCGAATTTCGGCATAATCGAAAGCACGAAGCATTAAGGACTCTTGCGTTGCTCTATTGTGCGGGTGTAGCATAGAGTATCCGATCCATAGTGACTGATCGATTACAGAACGATGGAGAGTGTGGACCCTAGTGCCAACACTGGCAATGATCCTAACAGCAAGTTTACGGATCCGTTGAAATCGGGTGTCAACATTGCGCTAAACAAGCAAACATACGTTACGTATTTGGATAAGATATGTCTGGTGAATGGCGTCGCAGCAGGCGTATTGCAATTGGAGTCACTTCGTGGGTTTTTGCAGTTTTTCGTGGTATACCTTGCGTGTGCTCTGATCTACATTCTTATAATCTGCAAGAGGCAACCCAGCAGGTTTTATGAGAGTGTAGTGAACGATTTAATATTTGCCAATGTGACTAGAGAATTAATGGGGTTTGTAATGGCGTGGACGTTCAGTTATGCTCTAATAAATTGAGGACTGGTACGTATTGCACTTGTAGTTATATATTATCAGTATTTTTAAAGAAACGAAACATTTAAAGAAGATAGAAACATATACGGTTGGAGGTGGGGAGGGAGAGAAGACAACTAACATGAAGCAGCATTGTTGTTTGAGAAAATGAAAAGCGCGCCACGTGTTCTTCAAATCTCAACAGTATCGACCAATGCGGCCAGTTTCTCAACACTGGCCAAGTGTCTATTCCCCAGCGAGTTGGATTTGTTCAGTTTATCCAAATATGCCCGGATTGCGATGACAATGAGGATCTTGCCCTCACCTTCCGACACGGTCACTAGTTTTTGAACCACATAGTTCGCGAATTGGTCTCTCATCATGAGAATCATTGGAGCGTTATCCTCTAGATTGGCCGCATGCTCTTTACTCTTTGGTAAGATCTTGGAGATAACAGAATCTTTCTGCTCTTTGGTTCCGTAAAGGATCGCCTTTTCGACAACGTTGGAGGCAAACTTATGTTTCGAAAACTCTACAACGTTTTTAGAGACAATGTCAATTATCTCCTGCTTTGTGTTGACCATAGGTAGACAGTCTGGATCATCGGAGCCGTGCTGTAGAACATGTTGAATGACGTAGTTACCGTATTGATCTTGAATCAAATAGGGAATAAAATCTTTCAACTCAAGTAATATGACGGTTTTGTCCTGCAGGGACCCAAACTCCAGCAACCTTTGGACGACACGACAACCGTACGAATGTGTGGACAGATGGTAGATGTGACCCGTTAGGGACGTTAATACGAAGGGAAGCAAATCAATTGGGATGCACTCAATGGCTTTTTGAATAACATGATTACCGTTTTGGTCTTTAATCATCTTCAGCACACAGTCTGACAATTCCTTTACGAGTTCAATTCTCTGATCTGCATCAATAAACTCCAATGCCTTTTGGATCACTCTACAGGCGTACATTTGCATGGACAACTCCTTCATTTTGCCACTGAAGTTGTCTATTAGGATATCCTTTTGAGTCTTCGAGCCAAATTCGAAGAACTTCTGAATTACGTAGTTACCAAAGACGTCGTTTGAAAGCGTCAAAATATCATCTCTGATCTCGTTGAAGATAACCTCCTTCTCGGAGGAGGATGCCGTTGCCAACTCTTTCTGAATGAAACGGGACCCATACTGATCCTTACAGAATTCCAGTGTGTGGCCGCAGATGTCCGCCAAATGATACGTCTTCTCCTCGTTATTGCTGTTGCTCCTGATCTCCTCCAACAATGGCGATCTATGGAACGCAGGTTGTGCTGACTGTTGCTTCTTGGCAGTCCCACTCTCCGAGTCGTTGTGGTGTAGTGTTGGTGCGTCATTCTTGTGGGTGGCAGCTGGACCATTCTTTTTAACGTACTTTGCTTGGTCCAAGTACGGATTCGCTTGGTTCGCCCCCAATTGGTTTGTCTTGTCATTTTTGTTGTGGCCCTTATGCTTACCCTTATGCTTATTTACATGATCAGAGTTCTTGCGGAGTTTGGTACCCTTGCCGTTGTTGCTAGTGCGATTATCCTCGTTGAATGGGGTGTAATAGAACGGTTCTGCGCCCCGTTCATCTTGGCCTTGAACAAATACCATACCCTTGGAGTCCCCCCTGCTTGTTGGTGAAAGAATATTTAAAGTTTCAGGTGAATTACTTGAACCAGGGTTGGCGCCGTCGAAGTCCTCAGTATTTACAGGTAGTACAGTGGGGGAAAGCGGGGACGTCGCCGAGTTGTTTTCTGCAGGAGTAGAAGCGGTATTTACAAAGTTCTCCTGGCCTTGGTCCTTGACGCCGTCATTCCCCTGCTGGTACATCATCATTGGGATGAATGAATTCGGTGGGGGGACCATCGGGAATTGTTGGAACCCGTTATTGTAGGGGAATCCATTCTGGAACATTGGCTGTTTTACGAGGTATTGTCCGTTTTTCATGATCATCTGTGGCTGTTGTTGTGGGAACGTCTCCTGTCCAGGTTTGAAAGTCTCTGTCGATGCTGGGTTCCAGATGTTCTTTGGGTGTGACGATAGAGCACTGTTGATGGATCCAGTGTGATCGCTGCCACTGTGCTGATCGTCACTGTTAAACGCTGCTGGACTGATATTCCCCCTGTCCAACGTGACCTGGCTACCCGGGTGCGATGAGGGGACTGTGACGCTATCGTCATTCTCCAATTCTCTGGTCCCCTCAATAATGGATTTACCAAACGCCTCGAAGAACCCACCAGACCCCATACCACCACCTCCTGTGGCACCAGTGGTGATATTCTGGATGGTATGCGCATAGTTGTTGTCCTTACCGTTCGAGATAGTAAACGTGGGACCGGGTCCAGCCATGGAGTTAGGGTACGACCCCAATAAGCCGAGCCTCTGCTTCATACTATTGTTCCCCGCGTGGGACGCCGACGAGGAGTAATAGTAGTTATTGTTGGTGGGGTTGTTGTTAGCACCAGTGGTTCCATTCGATGACAGCAACTGGTTGAAACTGGAAGCATACGGTGGAGCAGTCCCCAGGGAGTGACTCAAATTTTTGAAAGTGTTGCCGTTGCTGTTGTTGTTGGAGAACCCCACATCAGAATCCGCATCGCTCGAGTTGAAACTGGACCTTCTAAACCCGCCGAGTTGCTTACCGTTCCCGGGGGCACCACCACCACCGAGACTATTCGACGTGCTGCCCGAATTAGACAGCGCACTAAGCGATGACACTATTGAAGCCAACTCAACATCCATATCGCCGTACTTCGTATTGCCGTTACTGCTACTGTTACTGTTACTGCCAGCACTTATATTATTCATCCAACAGGAAAGAGAAGTGGAATAATATGTACTAAACGCGTATTAGTCAAGGGCTGTGTGAATGAGGCAGCTACTACTCACTACCTATTTGCACCTACCACCACCAAGAGAAATGGCAAGTCTTCTATTTTCCCGGTTGTGATTTTTTTCTTTCCTCGAAAGACAGAAAAGAAAAAAAACAGTAGTCGTAGCGGTAGTGAACAAAAGAAGCCCTAGTTTTTTTTGTCTCTGTGTGTTTCAAAATTGCTTTTTTGCGCTTCGCTTACCGAATAGCGCAGGTGCAGTAGAGATGGGGTGGTAGTTGGGATAGTGGTGGTAGAGATGGTGATAGTAGACCAACTACGAGGCATTCTCGCTGATGAGCGTGGAGTGATGGTACAGTCTGTTTCTGGTTTCTGAATTATCGGGCCATCTCCCCCTCCGCCTACCAGAGAGAGCAACCACACGCGTCCCAAAGCGGTAATATTCTCTTTCCCGAATCTCGCGGGGGATTAAGTGTCGTTTGCAGCGGCCTCGAGGCGCTCCCTGCGGCCTGTTCTGTGCGAGAGCAGGCAAAAGTGTTTCTTCTGTTTCCTTCGACCGTTATAGCCTTCGGTGTTGCGAAATTTCTCGAAGGTGTCTGCTCTCGTTTAGGTTTGCAGTGTTTTTTCTCTCTCTTTATCATACAGTATACACCCGGGTGGGATTGGGATATATATTTGGACTGGGCTTGCTCAGGAATGCCTGTGTGTTGCGTAGAGGGTTGAAGTTTTCCTTTCTTGCAGGTCGCGCAAGGTCCGGTACCGAATTTTGTGTGTCTGTTTCGCAGCGAGATCGATGACTATTGAGTTTTCAAGGCCGGATTCGGCAAGGTACTATGCAAAGCGTATTTTTGCACATGTAATTTTGAATGCGGGTATCACCGTGATCATGGTGTTGGCGTTGTACAAACATTTCTTCGAGAACGGTGGTGAACAGTGCGACCACTCTACCGTGGAAATCGCTGAGCCCATTGACGTCGTCCCATCACAGAAGGACAAAAAGAAGAAGAGTAAGAAGGAGAGGGATCCATTGGTCCCAGCTCTATCGTACTATTACAATAAATTGAATATACCGGTGGAGGAACTCAGTGTGGAGACTGAGGATGGTTTCACGCTTGAAATGTGGCATTTGAAACATCCTACAGACACGTTGCCCAATGGACAGAAAAGAAAGGCGTTTCTTTGCATTCACGGTCTCTTGCAGAGCAGTGGATCGTTTGCTTCAGGTGGTGAACATTCGCTAGCGTACTACTTGTACTCACAGGGGTTCGACGTCTGGTTGGGGAATAATAGGATAGGCTTTGAGATCAACAAGAAGATTAAACATTCTCCCAAATGTTGGAACTGGGACATGAGGGAACTAGTACAGTTTGACTTACCTGCAATGGTAGAGTTTGTCAGGGCTAGATCAGGCAGCGAAAAGATTAACCTATTGGGCCATTCTCAAGGTACTGCAGAGATTTTCTTGGGACTTATTAATAACTGTGGTGGGATCAACAGGTACGTCGAGAACTTTGTCGCACTGTCCCCAGCTTGCTACCCTGGATCACTTCTCTTAAAGGAGAGCTCCGTAATGAAGATAATGTCACGCACCATTGATAACGACGCTGTATTCGGCAACAAGTCCTTCGTCAAGATAATGATGATCGCACGTCGTTGTCTCTTGGGGACACAGTTCTTCTCGTTCATCTGCTACCTTTTCTTCAACTACTTATTCGAGTGGAACGACACTCTGTGGGATAACGAGATCAAATCTAGACACTTCATGTTCTCCCCAGTCCACGTCTCCGTGAAGTTGATGCAGTGGTGGTTGAGCACGGACCCAAATAAAGTGAGCTTTATGAGGCATGCGCCACAACTGTTCCCAGAACACCAGACCTGGTGGGGGGCCGAGTACAAGCAGGAGGACAGACCCAACGTCTTGCTATTTGTGCCACGCAAGGACAAACTCGTGGACGGACAGCGTGTCATCGACCATTTCCAAAACTACGAGGATAAGAACACGTACAAGTACTGGGTCATCGACGAGTACTCACATCTGGATGTCCTATGGGCCAAGAACGTGAACGAACGGATAGGGAAAACGTTGGTGGAGAACTTAAGATAATGATTTACTTTGGACACGAGGGAACACACACATTAGCATTTTGCAAACGCATGCACACACACACTTATACATATCATTTATTCTAAAAACATACATTCAATGCAACGAACCAGCCATTTGGCTGTGCGGTGGCACGCTTTTCTTTTCATGAAGTTAACTATGTACTAAAGTAGGAACTATTGATACAGTGAAGGGCATATATATATGTATCGGGAAAATCAGGCGTATAAACTTTTCTTATGCAGTCAGCAACGGTCTTTCACTTGGCCTCGAAACCATAACCCTTCATACAGCTCTTGTACTTCTCGATCAGGTCTTTACACTTGACATACCCGTTGTCGTCTGCTGTCCCCTTGAAGAGCAAACACTCGTCACGGGCGGCCTTCTCATCTTTGCACACGCAACATGCCTTGGGCCTCTCCTCCTTATCCACACTAACTTTACTCTGGTCAACTGGTTCAGACATCTTTCTCTAACTACACTCTCTGGCAAAATGGTCCCTCTAGCAACTACTGCAACCCGATAAAGTCCGAATCCGCAAAGACCGTACCCATCAACTTATATATACATACAAGCGGTTGCTCCCGCAATAAGGGGAATGAATCCAACTTATAAATCCGCTACAAGACTATTGGATGAGCGGGTAAATTACTAAGAAAAAAGAGATGGCTTCAAAGTGTCACTTTTTTATCGTTTCGCACGGAAGTGAAATTTTTTTTATTTCTTGTTTCATTCCTCTCGATTTTGCGATGAGATGAGATGAGATGAGTATTGGACTGCTGCATGGAAGTACGTACTGATTGATATCAGGGCAGAACTAGTGGCCCAAACACACACGTACAATGGTTAAGAAATTTAACGGTTTGGATTTTGTGCCCACAATTAGCGACTCAGAGGAGGATATCCCAGATTTGGACGTCTCTGAAGATGAAGCGCTAGATCAGGATGAGGACAAAGAACATGTTCGTGAGAGTGCTCCTCAAAATAAAAAGAAGAAGAAAGCATCGAAATCAAAGAAGAATGCGGGGGAGGACGCAGAGAGGGGTGATCTGGACGAAAACTTCCGGTTCACGTTGGACGATGCTTCTACGTATTCGAAGGACTTTCAAGGTTGGGACTTTGATGTTAGCAAAGCTAACGGCGATGAATTGGCCAGGAAAGATGTCGATTTGGACAAAATAATTAGAAGGAAGGGTGGGTTGCTTCAGATGGCTGCCATTGATAAGAAGAAAGATGAGGAAAGCGATGCGGCTTCATCGGGGGAAGAAGAAGCATCAGATGCAGAGTCCGCGGCACACAAAGACGAAGATGAATTGGCCATGGATGGTTTTGGCATGGGTGCTAAACCTCGAGAAGAGGAGATAGAGAACGGAGACGGAAGTTCCAGCAATGCCGAAGATGATGATGTCGAAGAAAGCGAGGAGGAAGGGAAAGAACTTGTTGCTTCTGACCATGGTGAGGATGCCGATGATGGGGAGGAAGATGACACTGCTGAGGCAAAGGCAGAGTTCTATGCTTCGGATAACGAAGCCGATGATGCGAAGAAGCAAACGCACGAAACATTTAACTCGCTTTCTCTATCGCGTCCTGTTTTGAAGGGTCTGGCCCATCTGGGTTACACCAAGCCCTCGCCGATCCAAAGCGCCACCATTCCCGTTGCGTTACAAGGTAGAGATGTCATTGCCGGTGCCGTTACAGGTTCCGGTAAAACAGCAGCGTTCATGATCCCGATCATTGAACGTCTCTTATTCAAGCCATCTAAAGTGGCAATGACAAGAGTCATTGTGTTGACCCCAACCCGTGAACTCGCTATCCAAATTTCGGATGTCGCCAAGAAAATAGGTCAGTTTGTTTCGGGACTTACTTTTGGGTTGGCCGTTGGTGGTCTAAATCTGAGGCAACAAGAGCAAGCTTTGAAGGCCAGACCAGATATCGTTATTGCCACGCCAGGTAGATTTATCGATCATATTAGGAATTCCGCCAGTTTCAATGTGGACTCTGTAGAGATCTTGGTTTTAGACGAAGCCGATAGAATGTTGGAAGAAGGTTTCCAAGACGAATTGAAGGAGATCATGACCATGCTTCCAAGTAAGAGACAGAACTTGCTGTTCTCTGCCACGATGAACTCCAAGATAAAAAGTTTGGTATCGCTATCCCTAAGAAGGCCAGTTAGAATTATGATCGACCCTCCAAAGCAAGCAGCCTCCAAATTGACTCAAGAGTTTGTTCGTATTCGTAAAAGAGATAACTTAAAGCCTGCCTTATTATTCAATTTGATCAGGAAACTGGATAGTAATGCGCAGAAGAGAATCGTGGTATTTGTCGCCAGGAAGGAAACCGCGCATAGGTTAAGAATTATTCTCGGTCTTCTTGGTATGGCCGTTGCAGAGCTACATGGGTCGCTAACCCAGGAGCAACGTTTGGAATCCGTCACCAGATTCAAGAGTCTGGACGTCCCAGTGCTAATCTGTACTGATTTGGCTTCCAGAGGTCTTGATATCCCCAAAATTGAGGTTGTCATAAATTATGATATGCCCAAGTCATATGAGATTTATCTGCATAGAGTGGGCCGTACTGCAAGAGCTGGTAGAGAAGGTCGTTCCGTCACATTAGTGGGGGAGTCTTCTCAAGAAAGAGCTATTGTCAGAGCTGCCATTAAGAGTGTCGAAGAAACAAATCAAATCTCAAATAATGGGGGTAGGGCACTAGGTAGAAACGTCGATTGGAACCAAGTCGAAGAGACAAATAAACTAGTTGAGAAATCTGCAGACACCATTGAGGCTGTTTTGGTAGAAGAAAAGGAAGAGAAGGAAATTTTGAGAGCCGAAATGCAGCTAAAGAAGGGTGAAAATATGCTGAAGCACAAAAAAGAGATTCAAGCTAGACCAAGAAGAACCTGGTTTCAAACGGAAACAGAAAAGAAAAATGCCAAAGTTATGGGCACTTTGTCAGCGACCAAAAAGGTCACAAACAGCAAAAAGAGAAAGAGAGAGGAGGCCATGGAAGATGGGGGGCGTTCCTATAAAAAGACTCAAAAGGATCGTATCAATGATCAGCAAAGACCTCCTAAAGGCAAGAAAGGAGGTAAGAAAAATGGTAGAAGATGATCTTCATTGCCAATACCCTCTGCATGAATGATATAAACCAACTGTATAACAAATAGATCAATATTAATTGAAAAGTGAAGAAGGAATCTCGATATCGGATAAGGCAAACTTTGAAGCCCAAATGGTCAAGTTTCGTTCAAAAGGGATGAGTTACTTTATGTCGTCTTCGTCTTGAAGGTGAAGAAATCTATTGGCACAGTAGTGAATTAATAGCCAAAAGCACATATACTACAACTACCGAAGAAGTAAAGCACTTTCAGCTTCCCATTTTACCGTTGGGTTGTTTCAACTCTTTTTATGAAAGATACTGGGTAGGCTTCCAGGTGGGCGGTAAAAAATCAATTGTTTTTCTACATTTTGTGTTAAAAAATGTTTTGGCAAGACTACATTATAGTTAAGACACCATCTCAAGGGGGGTAAAATGATCAACCCCTCGAATCTATTCACGTTTCATTTCCAAACGGCAGAACATCAAACACAGACCCCTCAAGAGTTTCTTTTAAGTTTGACGCACAGCCAGCTCGATCCAGATAATAATATCAAGAAATTTACAAAAGAAATCCTTTCAGCCTTTGCAACTTCTGCAAGGGTAGGTGCTGCGCATAGGGAAATTGGTATATCCTTCGAAAGATTTCTTTATGGTATACTACTATCGTTGGGGTACCTCGTCTTTCAAACACTTTTATTTCTGCTACTCCGTATTATCTTTAAGCGTCTCTATCAAGGAAAGAGGGTGTTAAATCCTGAAGGATTTAAAAATAATTGGTTTAAGACTATAATCACGGCAGACATAGAATCTTACAAAGAAAGCTGTGGATTGGATGCTTATTTGATGTTAAGATTTTTGAAATTTCTGGCTTTTTTCTCCTTCACAACATCGATCGTCAATTTGCCTGTTTTGTTACCAATCCATTATATTTCCGGTTCGGATTCAACATCACTAGATCGATTGAACATGTCGAATATTGATTCCAAAGTTATGGTTATTCATTTGGTCATGTGCATTTTTCTTGTTAGCTGGTTTTTTGCTTTGCTACACAGTGAGCTAAAAATCACTACTAGTTGCATCAAGAAAGAGATAAATAAAGGGAGATATCAACACATTTTATTTCTAGATAACGTGATTCTTAACAAAAGGGAGTTAATTGAGAAGTTTCAAATAATGGGAAACATTGAAGGAGTGTGTTATATTCCTAAAGATTACAAAAAGATCTATCGTATTTGGAAGAGAATGCGCCATTTAGAACACCAACTAGAACAAATAACTTTGGAGGTGTATCTTGAACAGTTCTTCTCTGAAGGATTGAAAGATATCAGCGGTAGTAATAAATTTGAGAACATTTTCAAATCAACAAACCGGAAGCTAAAATTTAACTTTAATAAGTATGTGTTCCGGATGAAAACTTTAATAAATCGTTCAAAATGGAGATATTTGAGAATACACTGCGCCAATAAAGGATCGACATATAGACTGCCGCTATCTTTCAGGTTTAAAAGAAGTTCTTTCTTAAAAAATAGGATGGATTTACTACCAAAAAAAATAGAAGAATACCACAAAGTTGTTAAGGAACTAATTAAAAGACGGGAATATTTGGAAAAGAAAAATAACCCTAATTTTGTCTCTTCAAGATACTTTTATAATAAAGCGTTTATCGAGTTTGACTCCGCCATAACATGTCATCTCTTCGCTCAACTACTAAACAATAACCAGAATGATGCCAAATTAGTTGTGGGTCCCGATCCACAGGACATCATCTGGTCGAACGTTTCTGCAGAATCTACCTTTCTGAAATGGATAAGAGGAGGTATCGCAAGAATCTTTGGCGTCCTCATTATTGTTGGTTGGATTATACCAGTAGGGTTGATTGGACTGCTGTCCCAAATTCCGTATTTGGCATATTTGATACTGATCCCCAACAGCTCTGAATTTCGCTCAGAGGTTGTTTATAACTTGGTAATGATAATATTTCCAGTTGTTTCATTGATTTTTTTGACAGAGTGTGCTCCTTATATATTCCGCCTTCTCAGCTATTTAAAGGGCTGCAGAACAGGTTCCGAAATCGAGGTAGATACTCAAAAATGGTTTTTTGCCTTTCTGTTCGTGCATTTATTCCTTGTGGTTACAATTTCCTCAGGTGTATCCTTTGTTATTGAAAACTTAATTAATAATCCTACCACAGTACCGTCCATTCTTGCAGCCGAACTGCCAAAAAGCTCAAATTTTTTTTGTTCTTTTATTCTAATGAGAGGAATGGCATACTGCGGCGGTAACCTAATCCGAATTGGAGAACTGTTTATTGAAGTTTTCTACTACAAACTATGTCTCTACACACCACATAAAAGATTGGAGAGACTCCGAAAGTCGCTGTATTTTCAGTGGGGTTCGGTGTACCCTATTTTTTCTGTTTTAGGCTGTATCACCATTATCTACAGCGTGATTGCTCCGCTAATTCTTCCCCTTGCATGCGTTTCCTTTATTTTGGTTTATTACTCTTTCAAATATCTATTTGAATATCAGTATTCTTATAGTAACAGCTCTGAAACTTTTGGCAAGCTGTATCCGCAAGCCCTAATGCAACTTTACGCGGGCATATATTTTTTAGAGGTTTGTTTATTGGGGTTGTTTGTGGTTTCAAATCAGTATATTGTTTCAATAGCAATGATACTATTGTTTGTTGTGACAATAATCACGCATGCCAAATTTTCAAGTCTCTTTCTTTGTGGATTTCAACAGGTAGACTACACAAGCCAAAAGAGTGGGTTTGACTCATCTAAACTACCTTCATTTCAACTAAATTGCAATGTAATATCAAAATATCAATTACCGATGGTAACTTTTGATAGAAACATCAAAAAATTATGGATACCTTGTGATAGCAAAGGGCTGGTCCATTCCTTTCAAATGCAGATGCAGAACCAATTTGGCCTGATATTAGATATTGATAGATGTTTTATCGATGATGAGGGTGACATATATTTACATACTTGATTAAACCACAAGAAAGAAGCCGCAGTCACTAGAATGACTGTTCATTGAGCAGAAAGCTAAATCATACTTTTCGCATTTCATTCCTGCCTCACATTTTTACTTCTGGGCCATATGCTGGGTAGTTTGATGAATTGAAATCTGGGCTCTACGCACCTTTCTACAAACCACTTTTTGATCTGATACTCAAGTACATCTGTGATTTTGGGTATATTTTCCAACTTTGATCTCGCCCCGATCAGCGAACTAATTTCAAAGTCCATCTTGTACTCTGGTGAAAATGAAAAAACAAGAAAGTAACCATTGTCTTCCTCAGTGTGAAACGTTTCGGATGAGGTACTGGCAGTATCATTTTTTGGGGGGATGAAATCACTCGCCTTTGTTAAGGAAACTGTCAAACAACCTTGAAATCGTACAACTGCGACTGTTAAATTTATTGGTAATGCTGCAAAGTTTCGTTTCGGGTAATTTAAAAGCAACTTCGTTTCAATCCCCAATGCTAACCTGTCATTCAGGTCAATGTCAATCTTTGCTTCTAGTTTCTGTTTTTCCTTTTCAATCCTACAGTTTGAAAATATGGGGAAGTCGTCCCCAATGTCTATCTCTGTGACCCTGATATCTCCGAGATAATCTGGGAGATTAATGGAGTTATCCCCTACGAACCTGTTAAGTGATTTTATGATATTATCTTTGTTGGTGGCTTCTTCTCTGAATTGTTCGATAATCTGCGCAATCAGTACGTTGAACCAATCTAGGGATTCAGATTGATGTGTTGCCACGTTATAGTACGTCTTGTCCAATATTTTATCAGTCAGCGACACCCTCTCTAAGTCAGAATCGTTCATAGAGTTACTGTAGTTGCTTTTAGCTTCTTGTCCACCCCTTTTCAAAACAGTGGGATCATCAATGTCCGAACTTTCTAATGTTGCTTCCAGCTTGGTTCGAGTCTTATTCACGTATTCCGAAGATGACGAAGCTGAAGATGCCACTGGTGGGTTTTTATCGTCGTTCTTTCCGTCACTAAAGATAAAGAACTTTATAAAGAAAAACATGAGTAGAACAATACTCAATTGACCTAACACCAATCCTTGAGAAAAAGACCAAGCTGAGAAGGAACTTTGTTGAACAGATGGGTTCAAGGTTCTAGGAGCCAAATGTCGGGCCATGTCTGTCCCCTTTTCTGTTAACAATTCCCAACTTCTTGCCAGCTCATCAATTATATCCTTAGAAACGTTCCTATTCTGCTCTTGCAAATTTTGGAGTAAGGTCTCGTTTAGTTGGGCAGGCAGAATATCCCTTATATAATCATCCAGAGTAATGTTTGAAGAAAGCGATTGGTCAGCACCAATAGCCCGCTCACTGTCTTCAAAAAGGTTACTCATGGTCAAGCTGTTAAGTAAGTGGGTTCCGAGGCCGCTACCTGACCTTTACTGAACTGCTTTCTATATAAACCTCAGCAACATTTTTGCAGATTCGAGTTGACTATATTTCTACGATTTTAATAAAGAAAAAAAGAGTCCATATTTTAAACGTTTTATAGACTCCGCGGTTTCACCGACAAACTGAGCGCAGGTACCTCTGAACTTGTCGAAGCAGGTGCGTCAAGATGCAGGACATGTTGACGGATGATTGGATGAAACTACAAGAGATACTGGGCCCTGATTTGGTGGAGAGGCCACCTTCAAAAACAGGAAGTTTGGGTGCAAAAGAATCGGACTGGTGTTACCAGTTCCTCTGCGAAAATGGGCCTACCTTAAAGCCACAAACTCTTTGGAAACTTTTGGAGAAGTTTATCTACTATTGTGACAGTGATATTCTTTGTGGGAAAGTTCTAGGCGACGAAGACTTTCTGAATATGTTAAAGTCCATTCTAACTTCATCCTCATGGATTGACCAGTTACTGGTATACATTGTGATCATGGAAACATTGTTGGGTAATCCTGGAAAATATAAAAATGGCTTTTTAGTACTAACCAGGTACTACCAAGCTCACAAGGAGTTTTTAGACACCCTAATCCAACACCTACAAACAGCGCCACTAGACGACGATATAGTGCCTGTTACACTACATTGTCTAGCATTGACCCTTAAATCCTATATTGCTTTGAAAGAGTACCATCCCGATGAAATGGCACTGTTGATTTCCTTATTACTATTGGACCTGGCCAAGTGCGACCTGTCCTCAATCGAATCACTCCTGCTTTTACAGTCTGAAGTTAACGAAGTACGGGATATTATAGTATCCGAGCTAGTTCCACTGAAGCTACAGCTCTCGACATATTTGGCATCCAAGAAGTTGGAGTCGTTCCCACCCGTACAAGATCTTTTGAGACAAGTATTTGCTGATATTACACCTCAAAACCCAGACTTGAAACTTAGATTTGAGCAGAGTAACGGGGGGCTTTTAACGATCAACAAACTCAATCTTTTGGAAGCTAGTAATGTTATCGTTTTTCTGGAGAATCCGAATTCCTCTTTCCGGAAACTCTACCTGGAACATCTACTGTTTGGGGAGTATCCTTTTCCTTTGCTTGATATACTATTGAAGGCTTCCATCGAAATTCAAAATTTTTTCCACGAGCACGAGAATTGTTGGCAAGAGAAGCCGTATTTGGCCACCTTTGCCATGAACAATGAATCATTACTTTACGTACTAATGAACTTGGAACTGAAGTTTTGGGTGGAGTCTGCAGCGAGTACAAAGGACGACATAGAGTCTCTGACCTCATTAATACCAGTGGTATTGAGGCAAGTAGATTTGGAGATAACAGAAGCCATGAAGACTGAACCATATGAATCCTTTTTTGATATTATTTTCTTATTCCTAAAGTCGATAGATTACGAAGCGGCAAGAAAGTACCAATTAGAGCAATTGAAGGAGGGATATTGTAGCAAATGGAGGAAAAGGTTTGAATTTTTTGATGGGTTTTTGGATGATCA
This sequence comes from Huiozyma sinensis, assembly GCA_030705205.1. Taxonomy (NCBI): domain Eukaryota; kingdom Fungi; phylum Ascomycota; class Saccharomycetes; order Saccharomycetales; family Saccharomycetaceae; genus Huiozyma; species Huiozyma sinensis. Next base: position 45,207 of record JANIWX010000053.1, read on the forward strand.
AGTTAAAGAATATGTGAAGCACCAGCGACTGATACAGTTACAAAAAGGTACATGGGTATACGCTGAAGATCCCTTGGATGCCACCATTGAGTCTCCGCATGTATATTTTATTATTGTTTCAGACAACCATACCACCTTGTTTGCTCGAGAATTTGATCAGAAATTAGAGGAATACCCAACCGTCATTGCCAATAAAATATCGCTACCGCCGTCTGCGAGGTCGTCATTATCTTCAAATACCACCATGGTGACACCATCGTTGACAGCAACCATAACGATACCATTGAAAACAATTGCATATTTTGAACTTGAAGATCTAATGGAGAAGAGACCCCCGTTATTTGATCCCAAACTGATCAGGCTCCCAGAAAGAAACGTATTTTCAAAAGTGAGCTTATTAGATAAAAACCGGAAAAACATACTTACAATGTACTTGGACTCCAAAGAATCGAAATTCATGTGGTTTGACGGTTTGCAAATGATCTCGCCTGCAGTACAACAAAGGGCTATTTCTCAAGAGACAACGCAACAAATCGATAACTTGATCAGACTAAGAAGAGATTTACAATTTTTGAATTTGCATAATATCTCGATCTCTGAAAACGTTGACATTTTAGATGCTGCCAATGCTGATGATGATACGGATGACGAAGATTACTACAACCTGGACACACTGAAGAACCTGACCACGGATTTCTACTATGATTGATGTGCATCGTTGTCAGAAATGCTCCCACATTACCCGGACGCTCAGCTAATTTATGGACACTAAAGCAAATCATAAAAACATAAAAAAAAAAGTTGAATGCTGCAGTGATGGATTTCAAACTCAAGCGTTAGATCGCTGACCTGTGCATCGATAATGGACTTTGGTAAATTTGTTGACGCTCAAAAGACTCACAAAACTTTATTCCCCACTTTTGATTACATAGATGATGACAATGACCAAGATATTCCTTTTATCCGGTTGCTAGACGGTGAAGAGCCAGTCGAAGTTATGACGAAAAGATGGGAATTATACAATCAATTGCACTCGCACTTTCATAATCAGGTGGATGATATTGTATCCAATATTGAAACAGATCTGAAAAAGGAGATATCGCATATGCTTTTCGATAGTGACCAAGGCGGGAGGAAAAGTAAACCTTGCTTCAAAACATTATTTTTGTTAGGATCGGACAGTTCTACCGACATTGAATTTCCTGAGGATAATGATCCGTCGGTGATGAATGTATTAATAGAACTCTCGCCGAAGGAATCCCCTAATGTACGAATGATGTTGCGAAGGTCGATGTTTAAGTTATTCACGCAAACAGATGCTATACTTCGGAGTTCCAGCATCGCAAAAGAATTAGATGTCACTTTGGAAACCATGCCACAGTTGACAGATGATTTACAAACTTCAGCATCTTACGACTTGACTCTAGTAGAAAACTATAAGAAACTATTCCATAGGGATTTAAATTTAGTGTTCAATTTCAAAGATACAGACTCTTTTCATTTTGCTGATTTAAACGATTTCATTGTCCTACTGCGAAGTGCACTAAAAAACGAACACGTTAAAATGAATCTAGTGTTCAATATAAACACTAATATTTCCAACATCGAAAAGAATTTGAAACAGTCAACCCTCCGACTGCTCAAAAGGAACTTCCATAAACTAGATGTCTCAAGTAACAAGGGTTTCAAGTACGGCAATCGAATTTTTCAGATTTTCTTAGATACGGTTGATGGAAAGTTGAATTTATCAGCTAGATTTGTAAATTTCATTCTCGACAAAATGGCAAACAACACAAATCACAACTTACAACTACTTACCAAAATACTCGACTACAGCTTAATGTCGTATTTCTTTCAAAACCCATTTTCAGTTTTTATTGACCCCGTTAATATCTGTTACTTGCAGGACACCTACTTAAAGCTGCTGGCGAAGTGTCCTACCTATATGTTCTTCATAGATGGATTGATCAAGGAACGCGCTTCTAAAAGTGAAATACTAAGTTTAATTCATAATGAGGATAACGCTCTCGAAAACTTTTTTGTTGAGTTCCTTGTTAGGGACAATCCTATCAACAGACACGCAAAGTTTGTTGCTAACTTCCTGGAAGAGGAGTTGAATGTATCCAACTTTAACCTGATCGAACTGTACCACAATATGTTAGAAGGGAAACTGGAATCTTATCTAAAGACATGGCCCCAATGCGAGGAACACAAGGAGAAATTGGCATTTAAACAGATAGATACTATGTTCCAAGAGCTCTTCACACTAGATAATGGTACGGGACTCTTAACTCAGGCAATGTTTCCGGCTTACAAAAGTAATATGGAGGACGACCTTCTATGCTCGGAGAGAATTTTACCGGAACTTCCGGTAACTCCCGACGAGGCCGCACAAGTTTCAGAGTCGCTGAAGGTGCTGAATTCAAGCATGGATCCAATCATATCTCAGTTATTCCAACTGTATAGGGAGGCAGGCGCTTCTATCAATATTTATGACTTTTATTGCGCCTTCAAAGAAACCTTGCCACAACAGAAAATTTTGCAATTTTTGCAAGACGAATCATTACGGAACGAGAAACTGAAAAGTTTTCTATCTGGTGAGCTTGTATTCGATAAAGTCGCTTTGGTTTTATTCATGCAAGGCCTGTTTGACTTGGAACACATCGGTTTCACGAGATCTGCTTACAGTAAAACTTCTGAAGAGATTGAAAAAGCTGTTTGGAGGGGCATATGAATCATGCTCTCAAGTGAAAGCAAATTTCTGTGTACTCCTTTTGTGAAATGAGAAATGAATTCTTTACATACTAGGTGCAAAAAACATATAGTTTATAAAATTGTTGAGAACGATATGTCTTGACCAATTGCCATTATCCGCAAATACTCTAGGCGGCGCAAGAAATCTAGTTCTCAGATGTGACCTTCAAGTTGATACTCTTTAGTACGAAGAAACTCATTAGTAGAGCGAAAAAGTAGCCAGCAATTGTTATTGGCTTTCTGAACAAAGAGTTTTTGGTGAATCTGTACTTGACCAAAATCTCAGCTTTGTTCATATCAGTAAACAAGTTTTTGAATTTGAATGTCACCTTGGTGTGGCCGGTTCCTAAATCGAAGTACGAGAATTCCGTACCGACAGAGACTGTCTCAAATGGGATTGGCACTCCTGTGTCCAAAAGTTCGGCATTTTCGGGCAAAAATATCGAAATTGAGGCGTGGTCGTAAACGGTATCCTTTGGACCGTTCAGTAAGGGAACATTCAGCAGGAAAACTTCGTTGTCATTTGGATAGGACGAGACAAAGTTCTTCAGTGGGTTGGTCCAGCCAATTGTGAAATTGTAGAACCAGCCACCGAATATTGGGAATCTAGGTCTCAAAAACAACGAGCTTCCAATTTTTTCGTAGGTGGAAACCATACCAACTTTATCAGTAAAGAATTGTTCGGTGGATTCATCGGGCAGACTCATTTCTAGAAGGGATGCAAAGGGGGTCATACCCAGTTGCGTCATTTGATTTTGACTAGCCTTCATATACTCCAGTCTTGAAAATCCCTTGTCCAATTTTGCACCTTTGTTGGTCATTTCGTAATATTCTTGAAATTGGACCGTTGAAGCCCAATGAGAGACCCAGATATCTCTTTGAATGTTTACAACCTCCTTCAATGGTAGGTTATGCTTGTAAATCATGTCTAACTCATCCACTTTGAAGGGACTGACATTTTCCCATTGGTCGACAACGAATACGTTACCTTCTCTATTTAGCTCCTGCAGAGTATCCGTCTTGGCATCATACTCAGAGACCGGCGTGTTGGAAATGACCCCTAACGAGGACTTTTTGGTAAAGTAGGGGGACAGTGGTTGCCTCTGCGTCTGGAACCTTAGCTGCTGATCACCATTCAATGGGATATGCTCAGGATATGGAAGACCAGCTTCGTTGTAGAAAACTTTTGCGGCTATTTTCACTTCCTTCCCTGGTGCTACAGGGCTTGGTAGTTCAATGATCCCATAGGAGAGCCTGACTCCATCATCCAATTGAGTTTCCCCATCGTACACGTAGCAGTTCAAAAAGGCGTCTACACCGTGCAAGGCAGCGGTAAACATGGACAGATTCTGGAAGACACGTTCTGGTAGGGCCAAGTAGTATTGAGTGGTAGCTTCCGAGCCGGTATTTTTAGCGGTCAATTCATAAGTCTCGACGGTGTAGGTGCTCCTAACGTCGACAATCCTGTCAAACTGAACATTTTCCCAGCCTTCAGGGGTGATAGAAACGACCAATTGGCAGAATACCAGCAGGGAGCTCAACGCCCAGCTCAAAGGTAGTCGCATTCTTTTCCGTCTGCGGGTGATCCAAGTGCGGCAATACGGTGTCGTAGCAAACGGGATCTTTCCACAAGTTTTGTTCAGACGTTCGACGCCAATTCCTTCAGTTCAATATTTTTTTCTTTTTAAAGTAGAGACCAGATGCTGACACTGACAGTGCGTGAAACGGGTAACGCGACTCTCGAAGACCCGGTGCCATCCTGGACTGCTACTGGGGCTCTCAGCGTTGGTTCTGCTTGCGACAGTGGTCTCAAAACAAGTGTAATTGAGGGTAGCATGGAAGATGGGGACACGGCGGCGTTGTTTCGAGACGGAGAGCCTGCTGAGAGCACGAATGGTGCACCTGATACAGTAGACCTTGTGACTGGAGGGCTGATCAATGTCTCGACTGAGCGACTTCTGCAGGAGTCCCTGACAGGTTTACTTGGTAGTGTGATATCGGGTGTCGATGAGGAAGGTCGTGGCTATGTGAGCGATACGGATGTGATCGGGAGGCGTTTTTTCGAAGATCTAAGGGTTTCTTCAGCGGATGACGAGATTCCTACAGCTGAAGAAGAAGAGAGCCGGTATGAAGGTTTGCCGAAAGACACCATGTTCCAAATAAGGCAAGTGGAGCACGTTTTGGAGATGCTGTACAACACGATACAAGTTTTCCTGCTGAGAAACTCGATGTCGCTGACGTTTTTGAAGATGTTCAAAGCGTATATTCAACATTTGGTTGAATTTGATCGCAATCCATTGAAGGATTCCAATCTCCTGATTTTACAAGATGAGTTGCAGAGAAATAAATCGATGCACCTAACTGAACGGATAGAAAAAGTCATCAAGACTTTCTTGATCGAACCAGACAACTTAATCATGCGGTTTACGTATTTTGAGTTCCAATCAAGAGAGAAATTATTAAAAACTGCATTATCATTGTGGAGGATCAAGCTTGCTGGGCATGGGAACTATTTAATATACGAGAGGTTTATCAGGGCGAAGTTTTTTGGTTCGTGGAGAGTAACTACTGACAAATATGGCAAAGAATTAATGCAACAAAGCGGATTTGCTAACGAGCTGAGATTAAAGGAGTTTGTTTTGGACAAATTACTGCTGAAACTTGATGCCAACAAACGAATGGGCCTGGTTGCAGATAACAAATTCAATCGGGTATACTGGAGGAAAATATTGAAGAGATTCGATAGCCTTGCGAAAGCAGAGAACCATTTACGCAAATGGAGAAGATTAACGAGTATGAAATTGTTCTGGCAAAAGTGGGTCCTAGAACACAGAGCGCAGAATTTCCACCCGCGGTCATTGCATTTGCAAAGAGGAATGTTAAGGAAATGGGGTGGGAAAATTAGCGCCTTGCAGGAGTTATATGACAGGGCAAGAATAACAAACTATCTGTTTATGATTCAGCCTAAATTCCATAAATGGGAAAAAAGTTTGAAGGCTTCTTCTGCGTCGCAACAGGAACTGGAGCGGAGGGAACCCCTGTTTGTCAAAAAAATGTGTCTCGGGGTTTGGTTGAGGTCTCTAAATATGGTCAAACAGGAGGCTATAGCAAAAGACATACTCCGGAGGAAATTATTAAAATACATTCTAACAAGGGTTTGGAGGCGGAGATTCCAGGAACAGTTGCATTTTTATTCTTTATCTAGCATTAACGATGAGCGACTGAAGCGAAGATGCCTGTTGTCAATGAAGAAGCAATTTTATTCAAATGTGAAAGCCGATCAGATACTTCGCGAAATAGTGTTGAAGAAGTTCATGAAGCGTTGGCAGGCACTGTTGCTGTCTAAAAAGATAGAATCAGGAAATGAAGACAACTCCTTGAAGAATTGCATGCATATATGGATGAAGCGGACGCAGCTTCGCGGGCTATCTCGAAGATACACGGAAAACAAACTGTTGCGACCGTGGTACAGTAAGTGGAGTATCCGTGTGACAAAGTTGAAGGAACAAGAGAAAGATGCCAACACTGTGCAGTGTAAAAAGATTGGAAAGCGGAACTATAACAGATGGCGGGAACAGTTTGCCAAAACTGTTGAGCTTGACGGACGACTCGAAATTATTGTCAAAATGAACGCCCTTGGGCGAATTAGGGCAAAATTGGATCATCTCTCGCGTCTTGACCGCGTGTTCGATGCGAGGGCGAAACCGCTGTCCTCGCGTCGGATTCGAACAAAATATTTGCGGGTATGGGAGGAGAGACACATCTTGCTAACGGAGGTCCGACTGTCCGAGAGGCTCAGTATCTACCGTGCAAGACGGGATAGGAAACTAGTGATGACAAAGTTCCAATCGTATCTTAAGAAATCACGCCTGTTCCAATACGAGCTACCACGGTACGCGGTCGAACAGCACAACCGCACCCTCAGAGGAAAAGTATTCGGTGTCATGGTTGAGAGGCATTTAGAGCGGGAGAATGCGCTCCTCTCCGCGGACACGGTGCGAGACCGAACAATCCTGTACGACATGTTTGCACTTTGGGCGTACCGTAAATTTGACATTGATGAGTTAGCTGAGGAGCGAGTCAACGAGCGGAATCTGCGGTTACTCTCGACGACCTTACAAGGGTGGAGTCTGCGACACTTCAAAGCAGTCCGAAACGAACGTACAATGCAACTGTTCCGCCAGCGGTGGGACCGGGCTGTCCTCCGCGGACTCCTGTTGCTTTGGAGGAACCGACAGTTGGAAACCATACAACCTGTGGCCCTGGAGGACACTACAGGGAACAACAGTCTGAAGACTCCAATGAGGAAACCTGACGACAGCACATTCCCCGGGTCAACGGATATCCGCCGACACAAGATGGCAGAGACGATCAACCGCTACAGAAAGGCGAGACGCGCGATCCCGAGCCCGTTGAAAAGCTCGACTTCACTCACTACGCCCACCAAGAGGATGTTCCAGCAGCGAGGACTGCGCGGGCCCACGGACAGCACCCCGAGGCCTCCGAAGCTGGACTTTGGTAACCTGCGGCCGCTGAGACCCGAACCCACTCTGGAAACAACCCGAGCAACACGCACAGCGGGACTGAACGGATCACCGACGCACCGGTAAGCCGTGGTAACCAACAGATAGACAGAACCAGCACCATCGGCAGCCACCGTGAGCGCCATCGCCCGCTTCTGACAGCTTTGTGCGGGTAACTGCGTCTTGTTCTGTCGTTTCGCATTTTTTTCCCGGTGGCGATTTGAAGATTTGAAGAGAATGGAACTCTATGTAAGAAGTGGGAGTAGGGAGCAGCGGTAGACACACTGAGCGATTGAGCTGCTACACGGACAATGAACGGGATTCAAGTGGACATCAATCATCTGAAGAAGGGTGAGGTGAGCCTGGGTACTTCCATGTATGTGCTAAGCGAATAAGCTTTACTTTTTTATTATTATCTATTACTTTCTCCCTTTGCCATTCCTTTCCCTATCCCAAACCTCCCAACCATGGATTGCCGTGGCTAGGAGATGAACGGTGGTAAATAGGATATTGGTGAAGGAGACGGAATTGTTATGCTTGTGGTTTTTTTCTGCTTTCTTCATTTTACTAACAGGAATTGAATGTGATGTTTGTTTGTTGGTTTCACGATGTGTGGAAACTTGTCAGTGGACTTTTGTACTCATTTTTCTTTCATTACAGTATGGCAGTGACCTTTGATGGTGGTGTTATATTGGGGGCCGACTCCCGTACAACTACGGGGGCATACATTGCGAATCGTGTCACTGATAAGTTGACGCGGATCGATGATAAAATCTGGTGCTGTAGGTCTGGGTCTGCAGCTGACACGCAGGCGGTGGCAGATATTGTCCAATACCATCTGGAACTGTACACCTCACAGTACGGTACTCCGTCGATCGAGACCGCCGCGGCTGTCTTCAAGACGCTGACCTACGAAAATAAGGACGCGCTAAGCGCCGGGATAATTGTTGCTGGGTATGACGACAAAAAAAAGAAGGGTGAAGTGTATAGTATCCCGCTGGGTGGATCTGTCCACAAGCAGAAATACGCTATTGCAGGGTCCGGTTCTGCATTCATATACGGGTACTGTGATAAAAACTATAGAGAGAACATGAACAAGGAAGAAACGGTCGAGTTCGTAAAACATTCGCTATCGCAGGCAATCAAGTGGGATGGCTCCTCCGGTGGTGTCATTAGATTGGTCATCCTGACGGAAAGTGGCGTGGAAAGACTCATTTTTTACCCAGACGAATATGAAAACTTATAAAAGAGTAAAGGAGAGTATTGTAGAGAGACCGCAGTTTACGTATAGCCATGTCATTATTTCTTTCTTTCTTCTTCTTCCTCTTCTTCTTTAAACAAATTTACATTGTATAATCTTATTATTGGGACCTACCGTGGAAGAAAGTACATCGACAGATGGGTTTTCCCCTACACAATAGACTGTATCTTGTTATCACATTGATAAAAGCCCATAATGTAGGGGGGCCTGCAGAGACGATACTAACAAAGAACATACACACAGAGCAGATGAGATTTTGCAAGGACCCAACCCTCTATTATTTGGATAAAGAACAGTGAACATTGAGTAGTTGGGAATTAGGAGCATCGAAGAATACTGTGAGGCATATTCCACGTGCGGCGCCAAAGTGTATCCGGCAGGCCTCTATGCAACAGTATATATTGAAAACAATGTACGACTGAGTTCATAGATGAAACGGAAAGTGTATACCCTTCAGGGTTCCAAGATTACTCACCGTTGACTAGTTACAATGTTCAAGTTTGATCTATCACTGTGTTGAGCTCCGCAACATATAGCGGAGGGATGGTAGCGCCGGCTACAAACCGTGTAGAAAAATGTTACAAATTTTTAATACTGAGAGGTGACTGCCTTTTCCAAGTATCATCATCTTTAACGGTTAAGAAGTGATGGCAGGTTAGGTGGTAGCGTCGCTATTATTAGAAGAATATCTCCCACTGGACAGCTGAACCCACACCCACAGACATTTTAACATCCATGTGAGAATGAGCCAGTTGGTGTTAGATATATCACGATTGCAAACGGCGAAAGAACAACTGCCGAACAGAGAAGGTGGTTCGCTCCGATGTCATCTCATTTGCCAGTTTCTCGATGTGGAGGTGTTATCTGGGCAACATACAGATCACCATGTCAGTCGACTCGTTGTGCAAAATGTACCAGACTTCACGTTGGAACAGACACGTATAAACCTTTACATGGATGAGCAGTTATATCTAGTCAAATTCGTCAACAGTACGAAGTTCAGTTTACAACCTGGTGACGCTATTGATTTGACCATAGCTACTTGGGGCAGTCAAGAGGGTAATGAACATGAATCACTGCGATGGGAAGTTTTAGACATTGCCCACCTATCTATGGGCGAAATAAAGGCCATGAGAGAATTCCAGTGCTCCCCTGAGGGAATACAATTTTTCCACTGACCGTACATGGTGCAACCCTTGATTCAGCGCTGTCTCAAAGAGTCTTGAGATAAATGGAGTTATTGGGACTAATTTACAAAATGTTAAAGTATGTATAAAACTTTACTTCTCTTCTTTTTGGTTCACATCAGAAGGCTAGTTTCTTTGTGTTTCTTTTTCTGTTCTTCAACAAGATCTTTTGTTTCTGCAGTTTCTCCTCCTCTTCTTCACTGTCGACCTCCATTTCTTCTTCCTCTTCCTCTTCTTCGGATAGCTCCTCTTGTTCCGCTCTCTCTTGTTCCTTAGCCAACCTGTTGGCAATTTCAACTTCCCTGATTCTCAACAACTCTGGGTTAGATTCCACGAGCTTCTTGTCTCTCAAGAAGTCCTTCTCCTTGTTGCCTCTCATTCTGTTCTTGTAGAATGCCCTCTCACGCTTCAACCTGATCTGTTCAATCCGGCTCATGGCCTTTAGCGTAGTAGCGACGAGTTCTCTATTGTACCTTACGGGGACGTTTCTCCTCTGGGCAAAAGTCAACGTGGAGTCCACTGCCAATTCTTTCCCGGCAGCCTTTCTGAACGCTTTAGTCCACTTCAACTTACGTGGGTTTCTGCGCTGCTTGAACGCCTTGTGACACTTGGAACGGCAGAATCTGAACTCCTTCGCATCGTTACGAACAAACATGATCCCGTGCCCAGGGTACACGGGCGAGGAGCAGAAGTGGCATTGGTAGATTCTCATATTGTCGCTTGGTGACGAGGCAGAAGAACTCTCACTGAAGCTTCGCTGTGAAAGTTAAGTTCGAGCCTTTGAGATGCGATGAGATGAGTTCAAAAGTGAAAAATTTCCACTGAAAATTTTTTTTTTTATTTCCAGTTTTTTTCATTTTTTGTTCAAAATCACGTGGCGTATTTTTCGCAAAAATTGAACTGAAGATCTTGAAGCTTTCTGGTTTGCGCAATGGATGCGATACCGGGATTTCAAGATGTGCGATACTCGTCAACTGGCGGCCTGTTCATCTCTTGTGGAGGACCGCTATCAGCTGATACATGGGTGACAACGACATGAGCGGTGTTTCCAGGTTGGAGGTACCTCAGCTGCCGATCCCGGGCGAGGACAACAGCCCGTCTGCGAGAGGCGATGGGCCTGAAAGGGTTCTGTTGGACCCATCTGGTGCCGCTGCGACTTTACCCACCTCGCAGAAAACTGGGATGGATCTGTATTTTGACCGCAGTTTGAAATACATGGGTGATCACCCTGTTTTGAGCGGGGTCGGTGCGTTTTTCGCACTGTACGCGGCCGCTGGACTGTACCGGTTTACCACTGTGAAGATGAACGGTGGTAAGGCGACGTCTGCGTTTTTGAAGGGCGGGTTTGATCCCAAGATGAACGCTAAGGAGGCACTGCAGATCTTGAACCTAACGGAGAATAATCTGTCGAAGAAGAAACTGAAGGAGGTGCACAGGAAGATAATGCTGGCCAACCATCCGGATAAAGGCGGGTCGCCGTACCTAGCTACGAAAATCAACGAGGCGAAAGATTTCTTAGAAAAGAAGGGCATAGTGAGAAAGTAAAGTTCTGAGCTCATCACACAGTTTAATTATCTTGTATATATACCATTATAAAAGTGGGAGTGAGTCGCATAATGCTTGTCTACATGTGCGTCTACTATATTATGTAGATGTTATCTGTCTGTAACGGCCTGTCACACGCGGCACAACGTTGGCTGACATGTGCGAAGTAATGTTGGAAACAGTCTATATGCCACGATTCCCTGCTGGACGCACTGCCCCCATGCGACTGACAAGCGTCGTTCCCGCACATAACGCCGTGGGTGACGATCTTCTGGCACTGTTGGCATTCCGGGAGCTCGTACTCTGAGAGCAGGTACTCCTCCAATTCAACGACGCATTTGAGGTCCATACCGACTTCACCTTTATCCGTTCTGTAAAACCATTTCGAATCACACAGTCTAATAACCAGTTTCTCCAACTCCAGCGGGGTCAACGAACTGAACGCGAACAGTTTCGAGGACCCGACTGTGAACGATGTGTACTTCCCCCACGTGGCCCCCGCACCCATCAAGATCCTGTCCACCTCTTTGACAAGTGGCAACGCATGGGCCCTTGCTGGGTTAATGGGCCGTATCTCCAAGCTGCTGAGACAGAATTGGCCAATTGCCCATTTGACAAACTCGATTTCCCTTGCCGAGAACCTTGTAGCCAGTTCTGTCTCCTTCGAGGACGCCAAGTTGACATACACGTAGAATTTACTACTACTGGGGAGTTCCTGCCCCCCCGGTGTCTGAACGATAACTTTTGAGCCGACGATCCTCTTACCTGATCCGTGGTTGACTTTGACGACTTTATACTCGAGGACGCTGAGCTTGATGTTGATCAGGTTTACGACTTTGTCAAGAAGCCTGGACCACTCATCGAGGGGCCTTGTGGGAGAACTCTGCGGGTCCACGTCCAGGCTCAAGTACATCAGGGCAGCCAACAGACAGTTTTCGTGACATACACCTCTGGCCTGGATCAGGTACTGCAAGAGGTACGGAGCGAAACCGGCCCTGTTATCGTATGTGCTGACTGGTTCGTCAGGGGGGGTCTCTACGATACCGTCACTCATGGTGGAGTGGGTGCTGTCGGGGAGAGGTTGCCGTTGAAGATACGCAGTAGCGAGTTTTGAAAATTGGGAAAGAAGAGGAAATGTGCAAAAGTGAAAAAACAAGAGGCGGGGGAGCGACGCCCGTCAGAGCATTGATACTGTGCAGTAGGGGCTAATCGGGGGACGCAGAACGCAGTGCCACCGACAGACGCCCAAAACTCCGAACACACTCGCGATACAAGCAGAGCGTGGCATGCTCTTCCCGTGTTTCCCAGAGAGGAGACCCGCCAAAGCACACTTGCACCGCCCGTCAAACCCTCTGCCCCCCCCCCCCCCCAGCACAAGCAGCGCTCGGCAGCGTCCCCAGAAGCGGCAAGGGTCCCGCCCGCGCACCGAGTCCCCTTCTGCGTAAACGAATTCCGCGGCGGGTCCCAAAAATGAATCTTTCCGGGCACTGAATAAGCACATACCCTCTCGGCCGAGAGTGCGGGGCCCGCTGAAGTAAGCGATGGTGGTGGTGCCCCGCAACAGTGGGCTGACTCTCAGACGATGCGATGAGTACTATCGCCGGGAGGGTGCGATGGCCATTGCCTCACACGGTCAAGTGGTCAAGGCAAGGAAAAATTTTCACGATGCGATGAGCTTGCACTCTGCACTCTGCACTACTTAAGAGCATCGACTTTGCGTTCTACCTCTTGCACATCCACACTTCTTCGTTTCTGTTTTATCCTGGTTGGATAGAATACCAATACACTACAGACTCTTTACACCCCCCAATGACTGTATCTGAAGGTGACTCCGGATTTAACGAAAAAGTGGACGCTGTCGCCCACTCGCAACTGGCCCCCACGAGATCCGCGTCGTCGTGTTCTGCTATCGACGACGAGGAGAAATCAGCGTTCGACTCCACAGACGAGTCTCGCGTCCTCGCAGGCACTCAAGATGAGGACGTCGCGCTAAGGTTCTTGAAACAGAACAAAGTCAATTTGGATGACCTCTCCGGGGATGAGTCCGCTCAGGATTCAAAGGCCATCTTCTACGGGGCCCACAAGTTGAAACCAAGGACAATGCGCAAAGTGGATATGGTCATCTTACCCTTTCTGTGTTTGACCTACCTGTTCATGTTCTTGGATAAAGCATTGCTCAATTACGCCGCGTCCATGGGGATCAAGAAAAACTTAAAGGGCAACGAGTTCTCTAACTTGAGTACCATCTTCTCAGCTGCCTATATCTTCATGGAACCAGTCGTCACGTACTTGATTCAAAGGTACCCTGTCTCAAAAGTTATGGGCGTGTTCATCTCACTATGGGGGATCGTCCTCGCGTGCCATTCAGCTTGTAAGACATACGCCGCTTTGATGATCGTCAGAACTTTACTAGGGCTGTTCGAGGCATCCTCCGCTGTCGGGTGCATCGCCATCAGTGGTATGTACTACACAAAGGCGGAACAGAGTGCAAGGATCGGGTTCTGGGCCATCCAGGCGGGGACAGGCTACATCGTCGGCGGGCTGATCTCCTTTGGGTTCCAACATTACCACGGGAAAGACTTCACCTCGTGGCAAATCATGTTTCTAGTCGTCGGGTTGGTCACTCTGTGCTTCGGTCTGCTTACCTTCTTCTACCTCCCAGATAACGTCACAAACGCTTGGTTCTTGACTAAGGAGGAAAAATTGGAAGTTGTGGAACACATTAGAGCGAACCAAACTGGGTTGGAGACCAAGAAATTTAAGATCGAACAAGTGAAAGAATTGTTCTTCAAGGATAAACTGACTTGGCCCATGCTGTTCGTCACAGCAGCGTCACAGATCAGCACAGGTGCCATCGGTACTTTCTCCGTCACAATCACAAAGACATTCGGCTTCGACGATAAAAAATCCGCCCTGCTTCAATTGCCCATCGGTGCCATCACAGCCTTGATTATCCTCATCACCACCCAGATGATCTCCAGATGGGGGCAGTTGACCATGGTCACGACATCCATGTACGTTCCAGCAATCATCGGTGCCATCGTCATGATCTGCCTGCCTCTGTCCCACAAAGTCGGCAACCTGTTGGCATTGTACCTACTGTACAGCGGGTCATGTGTCATCACAAACATCTACATCTGGAACTCGTGCAACACATCCGGTTACACGAAGAGGAGTTTCAGAAACGCAGTCACGATGATCGTGTACAACGTCTCCTGTATCATCGCACCACAGATGTTCAGGGCTAACGCTGCTCCTCGGTACATGCCTGCTAAGATCGCCCTATTGGTGACCCAAGCAGTTTGTATCCCAGCACAATTGTACGTCGGGTATTTGTGTAAGAAGGAGAATGAAAGGAGAGACAAGGAACAAGAGGGACAAGATGTAAAGAAGTACCAGTTCTTGGACTCCACAGACATTGAAAACAGAAGTTTCAGATACATTTTCTAAACAAAAGCATAAAAACAAACATGTGCATCTCCAAACAGATACTATTCAAACACTCTAATAAATTAATTGATCAAACGTAAGTTAGATTCTGTAGACTAGCATATATATTTCTCTCTAATAATATACACCAAGAGAAACTCACAATAAAACGAAGCCAAATCCCAGAGGTGACAGGGAATGCAATATTCTTTGGCCTTGGAACATGAATTTCTCTTCTCCTTCAAAGACCTCACTGACCAAAAAAAAAGAAACTGCTTCCAACCAGAGTCGAACTGATGATCTCCACATTACTAGTGTGGCGCCTTACCAACTTGGCCATAGAAGCTAAATTTACAATTTTCTGAAAATTTTGGTGAACAAGATATAGTAATGGTAGAATACTAAAATATATATTACCAAAAGGGCCTTTAGGGACGGAAAATGAACTTCACGGGTAAGCAAAAACAGTACCAAGGTTAAGGGTAAATTGCACTCTAAACAGATTTACATTTTTAGTGCTATACGTTCAAAGAATTGCAACGATCGAAAAAGCAATGCCAATTACACGGTCAATCGTACCTCTCATATGGCCATATAGAAATGAGTTTGTTCAACCAATATTTCTGTATTTCTCGTATATACTTTGTATTCAGTATATGTATCTTTCAAAATGGACGTATTGACTTCTGGACCGCCTGTAGTTGAGTGTTACCGGAGTACAAGCTCAAAATGAGAAGTGAGATTTCCAGATTATACTGCAATATATCTACAGTGATCCTTTCCTACCTGATACTGCGTTTCTTTATATATAAATAGTATGCTTTACTAAAACTTTTTCTTCAAAGAGAATTTCCTCATGAGAAGAGACGGTTTCCTGGCCAATTTAGATGCATTGTTGGTACTCGATTTCCTCTTCCCCTTCAATTCATTGACCTTTTCCGCGGGTCTATCGTAATCGTTCATGGTAGAGTTCCTTTGTAGTTTTTGCCTACTGGCTCCTTTATTCTCCAGTCTTGTCGCGTACTTAGGTTCTTCATTTTCATCCTGTTTTATTATTTTTAGATGGTCTTTCTCGGTATTCAATACTGGACTATCTTTTAAATGTTTGGTTTTTGTCGTATGAAATATTTGCCCAGTTGGTTTTAGATACACTGATGTGACAGTACCAATGTTCAATTCTAGTTCTTCCAAAACGTTCTGATCCAGCTTGGTATTCAATTCAATTACAGGTAGTTCCCCGTCCACAATCTCCTTTAGTACTTCCGGCGTCAATATATCCGCACGCTCTTTTGAAATAGAGAGTAACCTCCAATACAAAAATGCTCTGCTCCGTAAATCAGGGTTATTAACATCCTCTGTCAGAAAGTTAAAGAGCCTGAGACACATATTTTCCAACCGTGGACTTGGGTCTCTTACAAAAAACTTGATTGCCGAATTTAATATTGAAAACTGTACATCCAAGGTCTCACTTTTTATATTTGAACAGAAAACTTCGAATAGTTCAATATAATTTGGCAAAAGATGCGAGTAGTTACAGATAATCCATATCATTGCATTTTTTGACTCTGCCTCTTGTGCACAATCAATATATTCGACAATGGCTCTGACATCAGACTGGAATCTATCGGGATACCTTCTCAGAATATTTCTAAAAACGGATATAATCTCTTGTACCACGTAGTCAACCCCAAATTCCAACAAATTCATTAGAACATCAACACAAGTCTCGGCAGCCTCAGCACCCAATTTCACCGCTAGATTACCAATGGCACGAACTGCCTTTCGTGACATTTGAATATCTATATCTGTGGAATACTGTTCCAATTCGTCCAGAATCTGCGGGAGAGTGTTACTATTAGCTAGAAGATACAAACACTCTAGTTTGGTGTCCTTGATGTAAATGGGATCATTATATTCCACAAAAAAATATGAGACCTCTAATTTAACCACTGGATTTTCCCTAGTTAGAAGTAAGAGAATTATATTCCTCAGTATTAGGAACTGTAGCTCGGGCGGTTTTTCTAACAGCGTCAAAATAGAGTTGGAGAGTCTATCGACGACAATTTCGCTTATCTCATCCACATAGTTCAGTAAATAGACGATAAATTCCAGAGATTTGAGAGCCACCGAGGTATTCACATGTTGCAATTGCGGCAATACGATATCGATCATATCATACGAATCATCGTGCGTTTGGGGAACTACTACCGTCACCAGACATTCTAAGAGGTTTGAAACATCCCATTCGTTTAGTTGAGGAATTAGCCCCAAAAGATCCAGCGCAGTGTCTACCGAGATATGGAGAGGCTTCAAATTCTTTGTCTTGTCATGTAAAGTGTAAAGCGTTTTTAGAGCTGCTACCTGAACAGTCGGTAACCCAACATGGTCTTCAAATATTCCGTGCAAAACATCGAGTAAGGTCATAACTCTTTCGTGATCCCATTCGTCCAGTTGTAAAAGTGAATATACAGCCGATTTCATTAGATCAGGAGAGGAAGATCGTTTATTGATCATGGTCATAATAAAACTAAAGGCTTCATCCGTAAACTTAGAAAAGGGGACCCCAACCAAAGTCTCAAGAGCCATGATCTGAAGTTGCTCGTTGTTGCTTCGCAGATCATTCTTGATTGACGGCATAGCATCTATTACAAACCTTGGCTTCAACGCCCCAATCGTCCTGACATATTCATGACATATTCTTTTCACTTCCAGATCATCCTCGATTTGCCAAAACTTCAAAATATCAGGGAAAAGTACGACCATCTCTACGTAGTTCCCCAAAGTTAAATTGGCAATAATCTTTCTCAAGGCATGCTTCCTCTTGGTCACGCTGGACTTTATCTTTTTAACGTCAATTGTTTGCAAGTCCGTCCGAATCTCGCTAGCCTTGTAACGCGCAAAGATTCTCTGATCCGACATTATTACCCCTTTAATGTCACCCTAATGCACGCTCAGACAGATCCCGTGGTAGTAGCTACACAGGGTTCCTATATTCTCTGCCAAGTGACACCATCCAAATATTGGTATCTCCTGATATTTTGAAGTTGTAAAAAAACTTTTATATTCGAGATTTGAGGGCCCAGACGACGAAATACCAATCCTTCAAGGGATGGTACAATATGTACAATTTGACATGCAATCTATTGAGAAGGTATTTTTTCTGCTACGGAACTAGTTTTAACAGAAGTACAAATGACATTAGTGGATACTACTTGCACATAATCACCATTTGCAAAAAGGATGCTAATTCTGAATTAAAGGGTCCCTTGAATTTCCCCAAAAATGTGCGATAGAAGCATCGCAAACCCGAAACTTAGTTTTATCTCATTTTTACACATGATCCAAGAGCCGGTAGGAATACACGGATTAAGCACGTCGTTTGGCCAAATCATTTACCCAGTGTACACAAGCTACATACGCCATGGCCTGTGTTAAGAAAAAAGCCTGCCTCTTTCTTGGAAGAAAGGTAGCTGTTTTGGCTACTAACGACTATGATTCCACTTCAACATTTTCTTCGCTCGAAGATTCTCGACGAAATAAAGGGTATTTGAAGATGGATATTCCTAGGCACTACGACATGTGTATACATTTGGCTGATATCGAAAGAGGTTTGTAAAAAAAAGTAGTTTCTCTCTTCTGGTGTATCCTCCCTATTGATCAGGCATCCCCCTTTAAGCACCCATTACAAACGCTATACTTACTATTCAGTCTATCAAACGTAGACATTCAAGTTTTGAGGCGAATGTGTTATCCTGCAGTATCCCAAACAAAGGTCACACACATCTGGAAATAGCATTTTCGGTGCATCTGCATAAACACATCGGTCAATTATATTCTCAATGCGTCAAACGGGGCCTCGGAATGGCTTCAGTTTTGTAGCCTTGCCCCATTATGGACTATTTGTTTATATGCCATTGCATATTTGTATGGGGCGAGATGTTAGAAACTGCTGTCATTGCACGCTCAAAATGGAAACTCATACAAAAAAAAAAAAATTTTGCCCGAAATCTTATAGTGCAAGTTTTGTTCTTGACGCCTTGTGAGGTTCAAGAGGAATCTGAAGATTGAGATGCCCCCTGGGTAAGTTTCACCCAAATCTTCACATTTTTCCAGATTAGGAGCTGAAAGGAACATTTCTGTATTTGTAATGCAGTTGCTCGAGGCAAACGGTGCTTCAAATTGTAACGTAATAGTGAAACAGGCATTTTATGAGCTATGGACACATAATTGAGGTTACATTATTTGTGCTACATGGTGAAAGAGCTATTCTACGATATCACACTTCTAAGTTATAAATGTACAGCACTTTTTAATGTATTGAAGTTTGTTTTTATGCGATGCGTTCTTGATTATATCTGTTTCAGTTCAAAATAACCATCAACGTATTATTAGGCAATGCTTCCCTTATTACAACTCATCCTGGGGATTACCTTGGTTTCGAGTGTTTTGGCAGCCGACATATCCAATATTGCGTTCTCCAATCTTCAATTTAAATCTACAGATATAGCAATTCCATCTTTAGGATGGATTACTACGTTTGATTTTGATATCAGTGATGCGTCGAAGATCCAACAGGGAGATTCATTCTCAATTTCTCTTCCGCATGTTTACCGTATTAAATTTGAAAATGACGCCCCAAATATGGATGTTTCTATGAAGGATGGTACAACAGTTTTCAACTGTTATGCCTCCCAACAGGCTGCCTATAAATTTGCTGATTCCATTTTGACCTGTGTTGCCATCAAGGATCTAACAATGTATGAATCTATCTCCGGTATAATATCGTTTCCGCTAAACTTTAATGATGGTGGCTCCATTAGTCAGAATTACCTTGATGGCGCTAACTATTTCAAATCAGGTTCAATGCAGGTTTCTTTCAGTGATCAGCTCTCTGCGCCCATAACTTTTAACCCTGTTCAATTTAATGGGAATTCATACACCATGGGCCGCACTACAACTTATGATTCCGTTGAAAGCTACCATCTCGGCATGTCCTGTCCAAATGGTTACTTAGTTGGTGGGGAAGAAACCATTTTCTATGATATGAAAAAAGAAGGATATACATTGGATTGTCCTTCTGTTCAAGTTGGTGTCTCGAGTAACTTCAACAATTTTTTACTGCCAAAGGATATCTCAACTACCAACCCAGATTATGTTTGTAATAGTGCAAAGGTTAGAGTACAAGCCGGTCAATTACAAGCAGGAGAGATGGTTTTCATAGACGCTTTACAAGCGCTTCCAGAAGGGCCTCACACTATTTATCATAGTATTACGGCTGCTTACACTTGTATGGACACCAATGCAGGAACGACATATACCACTGGTATCGATACAGTTAACCTGATTTACGCGACTCAGGATGTTGATGAAGGTCACGCATCTGTTCCCCCAAGAAAGCCGCTTACAGTGACTACCACGACTACGACGCCATGGACTGGTTCATACACGACGACTTACTCCACGGAGACGACTGAGACGACGAACAGTGGGTCCACAACACCAGAGATTATTATCCATGTGGAGACACCAAACCCACCTGTGTCGGTGAAGACCTTGACTACTACGACCACGGTTCCATGGACTGGTTCATACACGACGACTTACTCCACGGAGACGACTGAGACGACAAACAGTGGGTCCACAACGCCTGAGATCATCATTTACGTTGAAACACCAAACCCGCCCGTATCGTTGAAGACTTTGACTACCACGACTACGACGAACAGTTTGCTTTCATTCAACGTGTCTACATGTTCTACTCAGCAGACTTCTAAACCTAGAGCATCTTCTCCTAGTTTGAGTGATAAACCAGGCACATCAACAATTGAGAGATCTAATACTGCTTCCGTATCCATTCAAAGTAGGCTATCGCGGTCCTCTTCCAATATCTCAGGTAGATTTTCAACAGAAACAAACACTAGTCCAAAACATCATACGTCGTCGAGTCGCGTTGTTACTGTCCCTCCGTCAACATTCGCTACAAGTGTATCGAAATTCTCAGAACACAAGTCTCTTACGACATCAAACAGCACAGTTTCAGTTGTTCCGCCAGTTCCCTCAGTTCCATCGGTATCGGTAGTTTTGAGCAGTTCTCCTCACATCCCAACACCTTTACGTTTGGAGGTGTCCTCTTTAAGTTCAATGCCACCTAATATTGTATTTTCTGGTGCAGCAAACTTTGAGAGTTGTTACAGTTTTTCGTCGCTGTTAATGCCGTTGCTGTCTCTTCTTTTTCTATAACTGATCATTTCTATCAACATCCTACTTCCTTCTTTTAGTGGCTGTATGGGAAGTAGCTTATACCTTTTCTTTTCGTTATTTTGTCGTTATGTAATACACATATTTTATCAAAAAATGCTGGTTTTATTGTAACCAGGCCTTGCAGGAGTGTCCCAGGCCTTGCAGGAGTGTCCCAGGCCTTGCAGGAGTGTCCCAGGCCTTGCAGGAGTGTCCCAGGCCTTGAAGCTTTTCTGAATATGCACCAAGGAATAACTGCTTAACTAATAATCATAGCAAGATACAACCAACGGGTAGACTAGAGTATATATTTAGATAATAACTGATAGTAACTAGCTTGTGTAACCAACTAGCCTGACCCTAGTTCACATCAACAACCGAGTCTTACGCTAACACAACCTGTGGGAATCGAAAGGAAATTAATATACTTATACATCTCAGGGAACTGTAATGAGTTAATCTCTGGAAAAACACCCATTAAAGTGCTGTTATATATATTAAAAAGTGTCCATTTTGCAGAAATAATACAAAAGAATATGGTTATTGAGTAGGAATATAATGTCAAGCAGTAGAAAAAAGCGGAAGTAATTGCAAACTGCTAGAGATGCGGTGAAGTGCCAGGTAAAAGTTTAATTTTTCAGTTGTGGATTAGAATTGGTGCTGAAGTGTTCATAGCCATTACTTTCGCCATCTCGTAGGTCAACTTTAAAGGTGAACGTTGAGTATCCACTTATGGTGGGGGGTAACGGTTGCGATTTGTTCAGTTTAACTTTCGTACTTGCATTGAACTTACCCAAGAGATTGCTTTTATTATTGTCCAAGTTGCCCTCATTAGATCCTTTCATCCCTGCTCTCGAGGTAACATGAAATTTGGTATCTATTACGGGATGTGTTTTATTGAGAGAAGCTTCACTGACCGGTTGGTTGCCCTTAGAGTAGTTGTGAAGATTGAAATTTTGAGGTTTTGTGGTTATCGGATCTGAAGCAAGCGTGTTTTTAGTAGGCGATTGATTAAAGAACGTGTGTCTATGCGTACTGTCCCTCGGAGCGGTTTCCGCCAATCTCATACTCTTAGGATTCTTGTATAACTTATCACCCCCTGAGTTCTGTTTCGGTATGGATTTCACAAACGTGAGTTTTCTCGATAACTTCCCATCAGCTGTCAGTTGAGTATTGTTAAAACTAATTGGGATTTCGTTGTTAATGCGCCGACTACTATTAGTATTACTGCCAGTATTACTGTTGCTTTGGTGAATGTGGTGGTGGTAATGACTGTGCTTATTAATATTAGCGTTATTCCCGTGACTAGTTGTATTTGCCACAACATTTGTATTGAAGGAGTTATATTTCGGGTCGACTTTGATTATTAAAGAATCTCCCAGCCGATCACTGACTAAATTCGAGTCTACTTCTTGGGGAATGTCGCTACCCTCCTGGACATTCCGGGTGGAAAGGGACTTGTCCGTCTTTTCGTCACATAGGGCAGTCTTCTCGTTAAAACTTGGCTTTTCATTAGGTAGAAAGTTGTGGAAAACAAGAGGTTTAGAGGGCTCTTGCTCCCCGTTCTCAAGCCATACTAATGGATCCTTACTCGTGCCAGGATTCTCCCGATAGAGTCCCAAGCTTGCTGTCCCAACAGTTGATGCACCATGCTCGTCGTCCTGACCTCCCCCATTTTTGAAATGGTGGAAAGTGTTCGACCGTACCTTGTCTGACCGCGATTTACTCGGGTCTACCATAACCAGTTTCATCATCATATTAGTCATGCAAGCGCAAAATACTGAACTCCCACGGACTACCTGTGTCGCTGACAGCACCTCTTCTCTGAGTTTTGGCGTGCAACGAGGCGTTAACTCGAACGTTAAAATTTATCAAAAAACAACCAACACAAGTTAATAAATGAAGAGGAACCGAATAAAAACTGAATTGTAGCGGAAGTGCTGCGGGTGTGAGATTTGACCCACACAAATGCACCAGCGAATGTTATATGAGGTAACCTGATGCACAGTATATTAAAAATGTGTACGGTTAGGACCACCCTTGCTCCTTGATGACTTGTTACTTTATGACATCCTTTTTATGTATGTTAGATAGAAGAAAAGGAAGAGTGTGTGAATTGACTATTGTACATTGAGGATCAAAGAGAAAAGGTGGTTTTGTGCGTATGTGTGTTTGACATGAAGACTATAACTTGACGTTCTTCAAAGTATCACCATGTGTGTCCTTTTTATCCTTACCCTTGACATCGTGCTTCTCACCTTTCTTGTTGATGACTGTCAGATTCTTCGCACGAGACAGCGTTTCAATAACTTGGTCCTTCTTACTGCGTTTCTGCGCTGGCTCTTGTCCTTGTTTCTGTTGCGCGTACTGCTTCGATCTCTTCCGCTTGGCGGCTCTACGGAGTCTGCTCTTGTCCTCCCTCGACAGTTCCCCTCTAGCCATAACGGTACCATCGTTCAGCCTTATTTCTGCGTCATTCTCAGATTTACCCACCTTGTACACCTCTTGTGGGGCTAATGTAGATGCGGACGACATAGTCAACGGTTGAGCATCCTCCATTGTGATGGCGGCAGTGTTCACCCTGACTTCCATAGTCTTTTGAGCCGGCTTGGGCACGAAGTGAGCCGAAGAAAGCGCATCCAGCTTGTAATTCA
The DNA here is from genome assembly GCA_030705205.1 of Huiozyma sinensis. Classification (NCBI taxonomy): domain Eukaryota; kingdom Fungi; phylum Ascomycota; class Saccharomycetes; order Saccharomycetales; family Saccharomycetaceae; genus Huiozyma; species Huiozyma sinensis. Next base: position 68,797 of record JANIWX010000053.1, read on the forward strand.
GATCGTTGAACATTTCTGTAATCTCGTCATGACTCTTCTTCAGTTCGTCGCTGATTTCATCGTCATCCTTCACACCTTTGTAGTCGTTCTCGTATATCTCCGCAAGTGATTTCGATGACTTAGCGTCACTCAATTCGAATGCCGGTTTACGTTGCTTCTTCGAAAGGTCAACAGCAGCCCTACGCGCCAGATCGTCGAAATTAGAGTCCTTTATCCTTCTTCTGATCATTTCCTCCAGCGTTTCGGTGACTTCCGTAGTGATGATCGGCACGGGTTTTGCTGTTCTTTCAAACTCTAGATCCTCAGTCAAAAGTGCATTTTCGGGACGGTTCTTGGCATTGACTTCACCCTTTAGCGCCCACTTCTTCTCTGCCACAGCCTCTTCTTCCAGCCGTGCTATCTGATCTTGAATTTCCAACTGCTGCCTTTCAAAGGAGGTCAATTTGTCCTTTTTGTTAGATAAATCACTTTCTTCTTCCCCATCCTCGTCCTCTTCCTCAAATAAATCTAGTTTGGCAGAGTTAATGGCAGAAGCATATTCATCGTTATCGTCCTCCTCTTCGTCTTCATCTTCGTCTTCTTCCTTGCGGTTGTATCTATCCTGTCTTTTCGACTCCTTCGGTTTGTCAAAGAAGTCATCGAAATATAAGACTTCTTCATCTTCCTCAGAAGGTACGTCTGCAAAATAATCGACTTCCTCCTCGTCATTGTCTTCCTCCACCCCGCCATCTTCTTGAGCCAAAGTTTGTCTATTAAATTCGTCGATATCAAAGAATTTGTCGTTAAGTTCTTCGTCTGTTTCTCTATTCTTCCCTTCGTTAGACTTGCTATTATTTTTGCTCTGAGTATTAGAATCCTTGGCGGCATCCTCGTACACCTCTGGGACCTCTGTACCTGTAGCAACCACATCCGAAGCATCTTCAGATTCTTGTAAATTATCAAAATCGTCCACACCGCTAAGAATTTCTGCATCATCGTCGTCGCTGTCATCTTCGTCAGATTCACCTTCAGAGTCATCACCGATGTGCTCTTTGACGTTTTCCAGTTCTTCTTCTCCACCCTCGGACAACTCAGCGTCGTCTCCACTAGCAGATCCACCAACCTCTAATTCGTCGTCGCTTTCCTCCTCCTCTTTCAATGCACTTCTCAACTCTTCAATACGGGACACCAAATCGGTTTCAATACCATCCACAATCATCTTTGCCTGCCACCAGACTTGGCTCGCATCCAGCCCTTCCACGACAACCTCATTCAGCGGGAGGGCAGATCCCTCACCCTTAATAACGCCTTTATAGTTCTTGATCGCAGCATCCAGGTACACTTTGGTACACTTGAGCGCGCCCTTGGGACCCTGTCCCAAAACTTTCAGAGGGTTGCTTTTAATGCTCTCAACAAACGCTCCGCTGCTCATTTTAAAAGCTCTTAAAACGGTAGCAATGGAGGACTGTTCAGAAATAAGGTAATACTTCAATATATGCTCCTCCCAGATGTACAACCGGCACTACCGTCGTCCTCATCTTCAAAACGAATCGACATCTCATCGCAACTTCAAAGTGAAAAATTTTTGGACTTAAAATTTTCAACTCAAAAATATTTGTTCACTATTGTTTGACGGGTACCGAAGTGTTATTGATATTGCCACAAACATTGCTGCTGCTGACACCCTGAAGTGACCATGTCGTCGGAGTTGGAGGAATTGAGGAAGCAGGTGACACAGCTTGAGCAGCTGGTTGCAAAACAGACGAAAGTTCTGAGCAAGACGGGCCAAAGCGTGCTCGAGCTGCAAGTGAGCAACCAGAAAAGGGATGTCGACAATTTCGGTCCACCAACCGCTTCAAAGACAGTGGCTAGGGACAAATTCGATTCCACAGAGTTTGCCACGAACGATGATATTATTGGGCTCGTTGGTGAGTTGCAAATCGAACTGAACCACATTGAGGAAAGATCCATAAGACGCCTGGTCAACGCCACAAAGACCGAGGAAAAGGATATACTGGCTCCACTGCCAAACGCGGATGGGGACACACCAGACTTTAAAACGTCTTTTTTCCCCAAGACAATGAAGGAGTTTATAGAAATAGATGATGTGAACCTTTTCAAGCTAGCTAGATTTTACGAATGTCTACCACCTACTATGAAAGAACAAGACGATTTGGAGAAGTTTTTGGATGGTAAGCTAGACAACCTACACGTGAACGATTTTGATGATGCTACCGTCAAGAAAGAGTTGGAAAACTACAAAAAGGATCAGTTAGATGATATATTCAACGAAGTGGCTAGGTACATAGGGTTACGTTCAAGAAGGGGAGACGATATCTGGTAATTATAAAATGGTAAAGAATGGTACTTATTGCACCTTCTTCAACGAGGTTTCGATTCCATCTTTTTTTCTTTCTCTTTGTGAGCGTTCATGTCTACCTTCTCCAGTTCGCCAGTGCCCATCTCGATTGGTTGGTCAACGTATCTTTAAAATACATTTTATCTTCGACTAGAAGGATCGATCAAATGTAATATGTATAGGAACATTTAACTACACTTCTAGCTATCTAGTATATCGAATCCAATCATTAATAACGGACATCCCGAGCCAAAGCTACGAGAAGCTCGTGGTGAAATCAGTATACATTATTACCTCCTGCTTCTTTCCCGGTTACCATTGAAATTCTGTCTCTTGTATGGTTTCCTAGAGTCCTCACGGTCTTCTGTCCTCTCCATGCCGTGCTTTGCCAACTTTGGCTGCAGGGGCTTTGAGTCTGGGAACAGCTCCTTGTCGTGCTCCTTGACCAGTTGCTTCCAGTCCCACCGT